>PVIA01018130.1:0-13626 GCA_004024845.1 Tonatia bakeri
AAAAAAAACAGTCATTAACATTTGAAATTAATCAACTCAGAAACATTCTCTAAATGATGATGTTTCTGTTACTCAAAGAAATCTATGGTGATAATATTATTCTCAGTTTTGAGCTAGATGACATTATCCATGATGGGATAGCAGAAAACTTCAAGTGATTCTAGGGAAAGACCCTAGGATTAAATGTGATGGTGTCTCTGAATTCACTACAGAGGAAGACATGTAACTTTTCTGGTTAACAGCAAACAACCTTTTACCATTTGCTCCCCTGAATCCAACCCCTTCTATATTTTCTGGAAAATTCTCTACCAATTATCCTGTCATTCATTCATACAATACATATTTATTGAGTGTCTATGTATGTGCCAAACACTGTTAGAGTTACTGGTGATATACCATGCCTTCGCCAATGCTTGTATATATACCTGTATCACTCTTGCTAGTTTCAATGTCCTCTAGGCAAAGATTATCAGGGACACATCAGTAGTTGAAAAAGTTGGGTTTATTACTCATTGAAGTGGGGCAGAACACATACTGTGGGGAAGCATGGGTTATTCCAGTAAGAGTGTGTTAAAATAACCTATTACAGGATTCAGATTTAGTTGATCTTAATAAGTAGGACTTTGCTCAGGATAGGATGCTGTCAGAAAACATGGGTAGTTTTATCATTGGGTATTTCTGTAAACCTTGTGTATACAGTGGGCAGACTAAAATAGAAATAAAGCCATAATTAATAAAGAAGTATGGGCCACACATTTTAGCAAAAAGAGGAGGATGTTTGGTATTTTGTGGGTGGTACAGTAACCTTGTTTTTACCTGGGCTTAGGCAAATTTCTGAAGTGAACTTGTTTTGCTTCACTTTATTATGTTCTCAGAATAACATTCCCTCATGTTGGTGTTCTGTGAGATTGTTTATATCCAACAGGTTGTGAGTATCAGGCCAGATATCAGGGGTTGCTATTTAAATTGTTTTTCTCATTGGTATCCCCTATTTTAATTCTTGTCTTCTTCTGATTCATCTTCCATAGGTCAGCTAAGAGAACCCCAATCTAAATCACAAAACTTATTTTATCTTATCTAAAATCCTTCAAAAGTATTTTCCTAAAACCCTGCCAGGCATAACCCCTGCTTCCTCTGAGAGAACATGTTGCCACTGCCATCATCAAGATACATATATTCTGTCTTGTTACATTGCAGTAATTTATTTTTTACTAAGTATACCACCCTCATCACATTCTAAGTTTTCAATATGATGAAAGAAGTCTATCAGTTATTGTTTCAAAGTCATACTAATTTTATTGAGATCATGAGAACACAGACTATATTTGCACTGCTAATAAATCAATATAGATTTTAAAGACTGATATATTCAGATCCAAGACCAACAAATTGTGTTAAATTATCATCAAAGATATTTTCACTCATTAAGTGTACATTTCAAATGATGCTGAGATAGGAATTCATCAAGTTGAGCTAACACATTCATTCCTATCCTCTAGGAATTTACAGTGTAATATAAACAATCTAGGTCAAGACATATATATTGAGTAGGTATTAAGCAAATACATATTAAAATTAAACATGTTATGTTCACACAAAATAGCAAGTAAAGCGTAGCAACAAGGAAAAGAAGAATTATAAGTTTTTTTTTTTGTATTGGAGGACAAGTAACTATCATCCTATATTTTAAGGAGTGATGAGAGCTTTGTTAGTGCCAGCAGACAGGCCAATGTCTGGGTAATAGGCCAATGGCCATGTGTTTGGGTAGAGAGCAGAGGGAATTGTGTGCAGGTTAGCATGGGTCCTGCGGGTAGGCAAGCAACAAGCAAGATAGATATAATTAGAGGTTTCCCTGATAGTGGAATGGATTCCCTCCAGCTGCTGCTGTTTGGACCCAGATCTGTGGCTCATAACTCAGTGTCTACCGTATGGAAAGCTGACCTGCCTGAGTCACACTGGCCTCTTTTGGGAACTGGATCTCTTTTAGTGCAAATATGGAAATAGTTTCAAGAGAGTTTGTAGATTTGCTCTGACCAAACTGAGGAAGAATGTTTCATAGCATCCACTGCAGAGATCCAACTGTAGCCCTCATTCTGAAGTAGCTTCATAAGGACAAGAGACCTGTCACTGTCTAATAGTGGTACATGGCTCAAAAAAGTCTTCAACTTGGGGAAATTTTAAAAGGTGGAATCAGAGTTCATCTTATTGTGAAAATAGTTGTTACATTAAATAAGTGTTGATCCCCTATCATGGACATGACACTGTATTCAATTCTAAAAATAGCAATGATAAAAAAAAGACAAAGTTCTGGCTTTCAAGGAACTTACAATCTACTAGAAGGAATAAGGCAAGCACACAAACAGCTACCAAACAGTTTGATGTAAAGAGTGTCAGCTAAGAGGTGAGGGAAAATCCTGAGGAGGTTCAGAAAATGAGAAAGTACGTCAAGCTGTGAGAATAAGAAGGTTCCATAGATGAGAGCTCTTTTTAAATTAGGCTTTAGAGCAATTTTAATAGCCAACACAGTTCTGAATCTCCTAAAGAAAGTCTAATACAGGTGTGAAAGTAAGACCCAAGGGATGAGATAAATTCCTCTCAGGAGAAATAAGATTAGCATAGAGGATAAAACCATAAGGAAATCGAGAGCTGCAGGTGGGTGGCCCAGAGGCAGAGAGGCCTGGGGCAAAGGGATGCGCTGCCCACAGCACGGGCAGCAGTGGTTGTGATGTGATGTGCCCTGTTGAACCCAACTAGCTGCGCTGGGTGAAGCGGCTCACAAGTGCGGCCAAGGCTTTGGGTACCTTGGGCAAGGTGAGAGAAGCTCCTCAGAAACCTTCCCATGGGCTGCAGAACTGCCCTTGAAGCAAAACTAGAGGCAAAGACATTCAGCAGCCCCACCCCTCCCATCCTAGCCTTGCCCAGATCACCCAGTTCCAAATGATAGGGTCTCTGGGACATTTGGCCAAAGGAGCCAGCCTGGATGATCTCATCGATAGCTGCATTCAGTCCTTTGATGCAGATGGCAACCTGTGTTGAAGTAACCAGCTGTTGCAAGTCATGCTGACCATGCATGAGATTATCATTTCCTCTGCCGAGCTGCTCCAAAAAGTGATCGTCCTGTATAAAGAGGCCTTGGCAAAGAATTCACCAGGGCTTTGCCTGAAGATCTGCTATTTTGTGAGGTATTGGATAACAGAGTTCTGGATCATGTTTAAGAAGGACACCAGCTTGACAAACACGATGGAGGAGTTTCAGAAACTGGTGGAAGCTAAGGGGGAGGAGCTACACTGCCGCATGACACAACTCAAATCAATGCTCGTGACTGGTCCAGGAAACTTACTCAAAGGATAAATTTGAACATCAAAAAACAGAAAGTGTCCCTTCTCTTTGACCATCTGGAACTGGAAGAGCTGTTGGAGCACCTCACCTACCTTGAGTTCAAGTCCTTCTGGAGGAAATCCTTCTCTGACTACCAGTATTACCTGGTGAACAGCTGCATGAAGGAGAACCCCACCATGGAGCAGTTCATAGCCCTGTGCAATGGTATCTCTCAGTGGGTGCAGCTGATGGTGTTCAGCTGTCCCACCCTGCAGCTGTTAGCTGAAGTCTTCATCAAGTTCATCCAGGTGGCTCAGAAGCTCCACCAACTACAAAATTTCAATACTTTGATGGCTGTGATAGGAGGCCTATGTCACAGCTCAATCTCCAAGCAGAAGGATACAAGTTCACATGACCTACATGAAATCAATAAGGTCCTGGGTCAAATGACCAGCTGCTGTCCTCCTGCAGAAACTATGACAACTACCAGTAAGCCTACAGGGAGTGTACCCACTTCAAGATCCCCATCCTGGGGGTATACCTCAAGGACCTCATCTCCCTGTATGAAGTCATGCCTAACTACCTGGAAGATGGGAAGGTGAACATCCACAAGCTGCTGGCTCTTTACAGTCATATCAATTAACTGGTCCAGCTGCAAGAGGTGGTCCCACCCTTGGAGTCCGACAAGGACTTGGTGCACCTGCTGACATTATCCCTAGATCTCTACAACACTGAGGGTGAAATCTATGAGCTTTCTGATGCCAGGGAGCCAAGGGAACACATAGCCCCACCACTAACACCTTCAAAACCACCAGTAGTAGTGGACTGGGACTCTGGAGAATCTCCCAAATCTGACCCAAAGACTATAAGCAAACATGTCCAGAGGATGGTGAATTCAGTCTTCAAGAACTATGATCACAACCAAGATGAATACATTTCTCAGGAAGAATTTGAAAAAAATGCAGTGAATTTTCCATTTTCCTTCTCTGTGATGGGCAAAGACAGGGATTGCCTCATCAGCAAGGATGAGATCACAGCCTACTTCATGAGGGCCAGCTCAATCTACTCCAAGCTGGGCCTGGACTTTCCTCACAACTTCCAGAGAGCAACCTACCTGAAGCCTACTTTCTGTAACAACTGTACTGGATTTCTCTGGGGAGTGATCAAACAAGGATATGGATGTAAAGACTGTGGGATGAACTGCCACAAACAATGCAAAGATCTGGTGATGTTCAAATTCAAGAAGCATGCCAAGAATTCAGTAGCTTCCATAGAGAACAGCACCTCTGTAGGGCCAACATTCAACCTTTGCTCACTGGGATCCAAAGATCTGTTCCGCATGGAAGGACCTTTCACATTCCCTAATGGGGAGGTTGTGGAACAAGGTGAAGAAAGTAAGGATCGGACCGTCATGCTCATGGGGGTGTCCTCACAGATTTCTGTTTGGCTGAAGACAACTGTGGCCCACAAGACCACGCAGATGAAATTACTGCCCTGGATTGGCAGCGAGGGCCCTTCTGGTCCTTTTGCACTGTCTTTCCCATGGAAGACAGCCCAGAACACTCCATATGTGCTTCCCAGTCCAACATCTCCCTGTTCCAGCCCAGTCTTGGTCAGAAAGTGGGCTTTAGTCAAGTGGAATAATAAAGACTCCCTCATAAAATCAAAGAGGAAGCTCTGTCACCTCAGACGCCCAACCTATGAAGAGCTGGAACAGGAAATAAATGTACTGAAAGCAGATAATGATGCTCTAAAGATCCAACTGAAATATGCACAGAAGAAAATAGAAAGCCTTCAACTTGCAAAAAGCAATCACGTCTTAGCTTGGATGGAACAAGGTAACTGTTCTTAGCCCAGAAACTCAAGGAGCACAATCTGTGGATGGGTGTACCAGAGACGTCATTTTACAAGCCGATTACCAGAAACACCAGGGAACCTTGGAGTGAGCAGCTTTAAAAAGGGTACTTTAAAAAAAGAAAAGCTACTCTTTTTTCCCTGTATATGGTATTGTTTTCTCTTCCACTCAGTTGAATCAAAGGGAAGGAAAACTGAAGAATGCAATATTGTTGCCATTCATAACAAAAAGTTTTTCCTTTGAAACTAATAGCAACAGTGTGATAAAAATGTATCTATAGTTTTTTGACAAGGTAGCTTCTGCATAGCCTGCCCAGCTGCTTCTTCCTTAGAACTAAAATCCCTGGAAAATGAATCTGCCTGGAGTTTTCTGTGAACTGAGGGATTTACTTTGTTCCACCCAAAGCTTGCTTATAATATTAGATTCACTTCCTCTACATGCCAACATTCTTTATGAGCCTGGTTCCCAATTCACTACCTCAAATCTGATCAGTTAGCCTTTCCCCACACCTTCCACACTACACTCATATACCTGAGGACATCTACCTGGAAATGAATTTCTAGAGATGTAGGCACAAATTGTGGGGGGCCTGTTGAACAACATGACATTCTCCAGTCACAGATTAATTCATAGTTTTAGTCTCAGTCATAATAAAATAAGTAACCAAATTAAATACCTGAAAACATGGTCAATACCTTCTCACAGATGACTGGCTAATTAGCTAAAAATAATGCAAACATGTTTGTCCTCATATAATCTACAGTGGACAGAATTAGGACTCTATGGCCCTTGTTTTTAAACAGAGTCTGTTTAGGTCTTTATGTGTCGTCTTTACCTTTTTTTTTAAGTACTGTAAGTATTTTTTTAGCTGAATTTGTACTTATACTGCCGTCACTATTAGTATTATTTAGAAATAAACTAACTGGATCAGAGGCTTCAATAACAGCTGACAGGGTGTACATATGTATATTTATAATGTATATATAATATCAGGCATGCATGTGACTTGGATTTTTTTTCCTCCATAAAATGTGGAAGTGAATTAAACAACTTTTAGTCATTTACAGAAATTCACAAATATAAAGTTCAGTTTGTTATAAGGTGAATAATTTGCTCACAATGTAAATTCTATTGCTTGGCAAAATCACAAGTAAGAGACCTATGGGTTATCTATTAATGAAGGTTAATGATAGATGAACTAACTTAGTTGTCCATGCAACTGTTCATAAACTCCTTTGTCAGACCCTCTATTTCTCTAAAAATTTTATACGATCATTTTCTTTTTCTGTAAGGGGGCAGGGGAGGGGACTTAACTTCCACACTTGGAAAACCTGGTACCAAACTGACTTGAAATTAATAAACAAGTTGACCAATGTGCCAAGAATATAATATCAAGAATTAGAAGTTCCAAACCTAAAGCTAACAATACCAAGTCTTATTCAGAAAACAAAGCACATATATACAGGTAGCTTCCTTGGAGAATTCAGATAGTTTAAGAAGTTTTTTTGATTAAAAACTGGTTCCAATTTGCATATTTCCATGTGTTGAGCTTTAGCAACAAAGTTAATGACTAGCTTTCAGTGTGTTTTAAAGAATAGCTTTATATACACACTTACCCTTTTCCTAAATCCAAACTGGAAAATCCTACCACCTGGTACATACATTTATAGAAGTATTTTGTTACTTACCTTATATGGAACCACATGAGTTTATGATAATCTTCAAAATTCACATTCTTCACTATTATTTGTCTGATAAAAACCAAAAACAGTACTGCTCTGTTTCCTTTAAACACAGTCATGTAACAATTTTTTTCATTCTTCTTCCCCTCTACCCCAAATACAGACTCCAGGTTAGTTTCTATGTAAATACTCTGTAATTTATAGGAATTCAAAAGATCACAGTCTCTTTAGTCACTTTAACAAGGCTAGAAGATCTCAGGCATTCCAGAACTTATCACTAAAATGGATAGGAAGCAGTAATTATATTACAGGATTTTACAACCTAGAGAGCCAATAAGTACAATGTGTAAATTGATATTATTGGCGTGAAGCTACAGAAATAATCTGGAATAGATTTTTGGTTTGTTAAGTGTAGGATACAAAATTTTGTGTCTTGTACTGACTTAAAATAAGGTTTGACATATGTTTATCTGCCAAAACAATGACAAATTTTGTTTTGTTAACAGTAATATCACTTCTCATTCACTTTGGTAATTGACTTGTATTTTTACTATTTGTGAATTTCTATCTAAAGATATATTATGTAAAAAAAACTGCAAGAAAAATACATGTACAGATTGTAAAGTTTTTTATACCTAATGTATGTTTTCTTTGTGTAATATTTATATGATAAAAGACATTAGAATCCCTGGAAAAATAAAAACCTAAGGAAACCCAAGTGTAAGAGGTGGGCAGAGAAGCAACAAGAGCCATAGAATGAGACTGATGAGGAATGTTAAGAAAAGTAGGAGAACAAAAGATTAGTGTAATGGATTTTAAAAGATAGAATTTCAAGAAATTTGAGATAGCCAATTTTACACTTATTTGCACTTTTGCATAGTGCAAAAGCTGTAGAAACATTCAGAAGAATGGAGACTGAAAACAGGCCATTGGGTTTGGTAATCAAGAGGTCCATGATAATCTTAGTGTGAGCTTCACTGAAGTGAATTGACAAATGACTAGAACATGGATACAGTGGAAAGAAACTTCTCTTTGAAGAATACTAGCCTGAAAGAGAGAAAAGATGGAGTGGCAGAGTTCTTTCTCATAGTTGGTAGGTTAGGGGAGCAGAGATAATTGCTGGAGAAAGATCCCAAGGAGTCAGAAGAGATATAGTTCAAATGATACTTAGATAAGATAACCTAGAGAGATGGAAGTACAGAAATCAGGTAGAGGGAAGGTGGTGATGAGGTAAGAGGGATCGGATTCCACTTTTCCCTACACATGGGAGAAAAACCTAGCCAATCTATGGAGGAACAGAGCAAACAGACAGCAGTACCCCAGCATGTATGAAGATAGGAGACCAAAAACTATAGAGGACATTGAAAAAACAGGCAGTAAGGAGAGTGCTCCAGGACAATAAGGTCCCTGGGACCATGGTGGCTGCAGCCCCAGGCCTGACACCTGCAGGGTCTGCCACAGGGTTCTTGGGAGAGAGCCTGGACAAAGGCTCCCTCCCTAGCCAAACAAGGTTTGAGTAGCACCGGGAGGGACCTGTTTGCTTGAAGTTGCAGAGAGGGGAATAAGGACTAAGTGGCAAAAACACAGGAGCTGTGGTCACCCACAGAGACTGTGGACACTGGTTGGGGAGAGTTGAGAGTTGGGGAGAGTTGAGAGTTGGAACCTGACTGACCCTGACCCTGATACTCCCAGGACTGGTTGGAGAATTGGGCTGTGTGAGAGGCCAGGCCTCTGTACGGAGCAGCAGGCTTGAGTAGGAGGAATTTCTCAAAAACAAAAAGTGAAAAAAGAGACACTGTTTGGGGAATTCTCCTGCAGCAGCCACTCTGGCCTCCTCCCCATCCAGCACTCCCGAGGTGGCGCAGAAAGCCCTGTGCACCCCCATAGCCCTGGGAAGAGTGCACGCCCAAACTTGTGAGACTGGAGTTGGCCTGGCTGAGTGTGCACAACTGCAACCCAGGGAGAATGCGCTCTGAGGAAGGCCTAGATCCCACACCCAAAGACCCAGGGAGAGGCACCCAGCTAGCCCTGGGGAGAGTGCATACCCCAGGCTGACTGAGTGCAGATCAGGAAGGGAGAAAAGCCAAACCAATAGCCCCTCAGCCTGCTGCAGCCAGCAAGACCAGCAAAACAGGATTGGCCAGTTTGAAAACAGCAAGAGGCTTTTCTTCTTCTTTTTTTTTTTAAGTAATTCTTTATTTTCATTTTTATTATTTTTTATCTTTCAACTCTTTTCCCTCTCTTTCTTTCTTTCTTGTTTTATTCTTTTTTCATTTCTTTCCAGTTTTATCTCTTCTTCCTTCTTTTCTTCTCCTTCTTTCTCCTTCCCCTTCTCCTTCTTTTAAATCCCCACAAGTAAAACAAAAAAACCTAGAACTGTGAAAAGACCAGAGTTGGAGCCAAAGAGGGGTCATCCCAACAACTGAGACAGTGAGACAAATTTCACTTAGCAATTACAGAGAACCTGTAAGTTATTGCATATTTATATTATTATTTCTCTCATTATTCTTACATCATTCATTTTAATAGTATGTTTGTATTCCTCTTCTTTCTGTTTAGTCTTCGTTGTTTGGTGGGTTAAATTGTATCACCTGGCAGGTTTCCCCTGTTCTCTCTTACATAGTGTATTGTGAATTTACTGTCTTTCACTTCACTTGTGTTCCATTAGCACACTACTAAAGGTCCTATACTCCCTATTGTTGTTATCCAGATGACATAGATTCTGTCATATGATTGTTGCTCCATTATTATTGTAAATAATAGCTGTCCCATACAATTGTAAATACTATGCAACACCCTTCCCAGATTTTAGCCTACTTCATGGTCTCCTGAACTCTATTAATGTAGTGGTTAACTCTATTCTCTCACAAACTACATATATTTACTATCCTTTACTCTCACTTTACCTCATAATCTGACCTCCCACAACTTCAATGCTTTCTAGATCCAACTCACAATCCTTTCCTCCCCAACAAGAGTCATAACTTCTTTCCATCCTTTCTAAAAACTGACAAGATGGGTAGAATATCATGGTTAACACTATACACAGCCAAAGGATCTACTGTCTCTTCTCTACCAGCTGCTACTGTAAATATCATATAATACACTCTTGATGGCCTAAACTATTTTGCCTTCACCTTCCAACTGATCACAAACAGAGTAGGTGGAAGCTGTGAACACCAGGATGCCCACTGGTATCCAAAAACAAGGGAAGAGGAAAACAAACAACAAAGGAACCACCAACAGATAACAACAGAAGAAGGTGAAGGAGGGAGCGGAGGCCATACTAACCTAAATTGAGGATCTATCTGGAAATACAACTATATAGTGGAGACACAACCCAGTACAAATAACTGAAAAAGAGCAAGAGAGAATCCTCAAAACCTTATACAGATGGAAGAAACAGCTTCAACACAAGCTTCCCCCACCACAACAACAAAATACAAGAGGTGGTGGACAGAGGAGCTGGTTAATGACCCTCAATTAACCAGCTGGTGGCAAGGACCAACCAAAGAAAAACCCAACAACAATCAAAACCCAAAGAAAAACACAGAGTCAACTTAAATGACAGCCCCAGACCACTGAGCTTCAGAGATCAAGAGGACTGCACCACTGAATCTCACAGGTATTCTATGACAGAAGTTCACACCATAAACCCAGGGAACCAGAACAGATCAATTTAAGAAGCTGAGGCTAACAGGAAGAGTCACACAAACAATGGAAAAATGAAGACACAATCCCCAAATGAAATGAAAGGAAGAAGCCTCAGAAAGAATGCTGAATTAAATAAAGGCAATTCAATTATCAGATATTGAGTTAAAAGCAATGGTTATCAGGAAGCTCAATGGGCTCACAATGACTTTCCAGAAACTACAGGGAAACTACAATGAACTCACTGCAAAGTATATCACCATGAAAAAGGAAATAGAAAGCATCAACAAGGGCCAAGAGGAAATGAAGAATACTATTTCTGAACTGAAGAACACAGTAGAAGGAATGAAAAGCAGGATTGAAGAAGCAGAAGATTGGATCAGTGAGCTGGAGGACAAAGTAGAAAAAGACACCCAGAAAGAGCAAGAAAAGGAAAAGAGGCTCAGAAAGAATGAAGAGGGATTAAGAGAAACACAAGACAATATGAAACATAATAACATCTGTATAATAGGGATACCAGAAGGAGAAAAAGTACAGCAACAGAAAACCTATTTGAAAAAGCAATGAAGGAAAACTTCCCTAATTTAATGGGAGAAAAAGTAACACAAATCCAGGAAACACAGAGAGTCCCAATCAAGAGGAAACCAAAGAGGCCCACTTCAAAACACATCGTAATTGAAGTGGCAAAATTTCAAGACAAAAAGAGAATCTTAAAGGCAGCAAGGGAGAAACATGAAGTAACATACAGGGAGCCCTGATAAGGTTAGCAGCTGACTTCTCAATAGAAACACTCCAAGGCAGAAGACAATGGCAGGAAATATTCCAAGTAATGAGAAACAGAGGCCTGCAACCAAGACTAATATCTCCATCAATGCTCTCAATCAAGATAGAAGGCCAAATAAGGAGCTTCCCAGACAAAACAAGTCTAAAAGAATACACCTCCTCCTAACCAGCTCTGCAAGAGATGCTAAAGGGACTGCTTTAAGAAGAGGAAGGAAAAGAGAGAGACAGAGAAACACAGGTACAAAAACGGCAATGAATAAATACCTATTAATAACAACCTTAAATGTAAATGGACTAAATGCTCCAATCAAAGGCATAGAATACCTGAATGGATGAGAAAGCATGACCCACACACAGACCCATCTCAGGATGAAAGACCTACACAGATGGAAAGTGAAGTGACGGAAACAAATTTTTGAAGCAAAAGGACTGGGAAAAAAAGCTGGGGCACCAATACTCATATTATACAAAATAGACTTAAAAAGAAGGGCCATAAAGAAAGATCCAGAAGGTCACTTCATAATACTCAAGGTAAGAATCCGTCAAGAAGCCATAACACTGTAAATATATATACACCCAACATAGGAGCAACCAAATACATAAAGAAAATTTTGGAGGACATCAAGAAAGATATTGACAGCAATACAATTATACTAAGGAATTTTAACACCCCACTGTCAAAAGTGGACAGATCTTCCAAAAAAATATCAACAAATATACTGTGGCATTGAACAGTGCCATAGATGAAATGGACTTAACTGATATATATATAGAGAGAACCCTTCATCTCAAAGAAGCTAAATACACATTATTTTCCAATGCACATGAAATATTTTCAAAGATAAACCACATGATAGGATACAAAACAAGCCTCAACAATTTGAAGAAAACTGAAATCATATCAAGCATTTATTCTGACCACAAGAGACTGAAACAAGAAATGAACCCGAAGGAAAAAATCCAAAACATTAAAAATCATGGAGATTGAATACCATGCTATTAAACAACAAATGGGACAATAATGAAATTAGGGAAGAAATCAAAGTTTCTGGAAACACATGAAGATGAACTCCCAACAACCCAAATCTTAGAAGACACACCACAGGTAGTTGTGAGAGGGAAGTTTATAGCAATACAGGCCTACCAAAAAAAGACAGAAACATTTCAAATAAACAACCTAACCCTATGCCTACCAGAACTTGAGGAACAACAACAAAGACAGCCCAGAGCAAGTACAAGAAAGGAAATAACCAAGATCAGAGCAGAATTAAATGACATAGAGACTAAAGGCACAATTCTAAGGATCTATGAATCCAGGACCTGGGTGTTTCAAAAGATAAACAAAATCCAAAAACCTTTAAGCAAGCTCATCAAGAAACAAAGAGAGAAGACCCAAATAAACACAATCAGAAATGAAAGAGGAGAGATTATACCTGATACAACAGAAATACAAAGGATTGTAAGAAATTGTTACAAAGAGATCTATGCCAAGAAATTTGACAACCTAGGTGAAATGGACAAATGTCTAGAAAAATATAATCTTCCAAAACTCAATGAAGAATAAGCAGAAAGCCTGAACAGACCAATAACAGTAGATGAAATTGAAGCAGTAATCAAAAATCTCCTGACACACAAAAGGCCTGGACCATATGGTTTCAAAGGAGAATTCTACAGAGCATTTAGGTAAAAGCTAACTCCTATCTTTCACAGAGTATTCAAAAAAAAAAAATCCAAAATGATGGAACATTCCCAAACTCTTTTGATGAAGCAAGCATTATCCTAAACTCAAAACCAGATAAAGACACAACAAAGAAAGAAAACTTCAGGCCAATATTTCTGATGAACATTGACACTAAAATCCTCAACAAAATATTGGCAAACCACATCCAACAATACATTAAAAAGATCATCCACCATGACCAAGTTAGATTGATCCCAGGGATGCAAGGATGGTACAATATTCACAAATCAATAAATGTAATGTATCACATAGACAAAAGCAAAGACAAAAATCACATAATCATGTGAATAGATGTGGAAAAAGCATTTGATATGGTACAGTACCAATTTATGATAAAAACACTCAGCAAAGTGGGAATGGGGGAGCATTCCTCAACATAATAAAGGCTCATACACTACAGACCTACAGCCAACATCATACTCAATGGGCAAAAACTAAAATCTTTTCCACTAAGAGCAGGAACAGGACAAGGTGGTCTGCTTTCACCAATTCTATTCAACATAGTTTTGGAAGTTTTAACCACAGTGATCAGAGAGAAAAGGCAAGGCAAGGCAAGGCAAGGCAAGGCAAGGCAAGGCAAGGCAAGGCAAGGCAAG
>PVIA01018131.1:0-13602 GCA_004024845.1 Tonatia bakeri
GACCCACGGCTACCCTGTGCTCCATTCTTCGGGGAAGGGATTTGTTTTGCGGCCAGCACTTGCTGGAGACCCAAGGTCGTTGCCTTGGTGGCAGCAGACCCTTGGACCCAGGAACCATTTTGGCCTGCCCCACTATTTTGCAGGTTCGAGGACATCGTGCTTGGCATACTGTCAGTTTTCTCTCCTGAGAGATCAGCTCCTTGCTTGCATTCCTCTCGGAGCAGCGTGCTCCTGACGCCCACATGGATGAGAAAGGGGCTCGGGCTACATCTGCCACGTGCGGGTGACCGAGCGCCACCTCACAGGATGACCTTGTTATGAATCCCTCATCGGGCAGAACACGGTGGGTCATCAGGCCCCAGGCCTTGAACTTCTTTAGGAAAAGCTTCCTCAGACCCCTGGGAGCGTAGCCACCCTCAAGGAGGCACGTAGCCTTGGGAGCCGTCCTGCACCCAGTCTCTGCCCTGCCTGCCACCGTCTTCATGGACTTGTCCTTCCTTCCCTCCCCCACGCCAAACCAAGGTGCGAGGGGAGCTGAGGGGCTGCCGCTTTCCCAGCATGCCGCTGTCTCCCGAGAGACGTGGCTTCCAGGTGTGTCCTCTGTTTGGCTCCAGGGAACCCCAGTGACCTCTCTGGAAAGTTCCCATGGGTTTGGGTGGTTCCACGTGGACGGCAGTGAGGGGAGAACGGCCGGTGCAGGACTCGATCCTCCGTGTCTCCTCACGTCAGGTGCTTCTCCGTGCCAGCCCCCGTGCCCGCCGGGCCCGGGCTCCATCTGGCACTGGTTCCTCTGAGATCAGAGCTCGCCGGTCTGTGCTGGGGGCTCGACGGCTCCGGGCCGTGTTCTGGGCACGTTACAGGTAGATCATCCAGGTGCCCTCGAAACCGAGAGAGCCGGCATCCAGGCTGCCTGCCACCTGCCAGACCCAATAAGAAAGATGGGGACTGCATCTCTCTGGGTGCCATATTCAGATGGTGGCGATCTGAGAAGACGGCAGGTTTGTGCCCTAACAGACCATCTGACACTCCATTTTAAACCGACCCTTTTCATAAGGAGAAGAAGCGGGTAGGTCAGGGGATTGGAATTCAGGGGAGAGGGTAATCAGATAAGAGCTGCAGCATCTGTCATCCGTGCCCTGGGCGTGGGTGTCTCACCCTGGAGCACGTGGCTCAGATCCATTTCGGTTGCTTGCAGCCCTCCCGGGGCACAAAGGCGGAACTGCTTAGGGTCTCCTGGAGTCCAGGTGGGTAACACCTTCAGTTGGGAACAATAGCTTTTTACTTGTGTTGATTACTAAGCTTATTAGCTATTACCTGAAACTAAAATTTTTCCCACATTCGAGTCCCCCATCACTCTTATTACATCCATTTTCATACACGAGAAAAGCATGTACAGACAGCCATGAGAAAAGGCACAGAGAGATCAAGGGCAATACCCAGATGGCAGAGGCAGTGAGTGGTGAGGCCAAGTTCAATCCCAGACCTCTGTTTTGGAACCTGGACAATTAACAGCTGTGCTCCAGCTGTGTTACAGGTGGCTGTCACAGCAGGATGCCGGGACCGTCACAGCAGAGGCAACCCGGATCTGCCTTGTTTTCCAGGTACAGGGGGCGGGGTGTGGTCGGCAGAACGAGGACCCGCCCCCAGATGTGTCCACGCCCTAATCTCTGGAACCTGTGACGGTTATGTGGCAGAGGAGAACCGAGGCCCCCCATCAGCTGACCTGGAGATGCGGGGTTACCCTCGGTTATTTTGTTGGGCCACAAATCACAAGCATCCTTGTAAGTGAAAGACAGTGGTCGGGGGTGAGAGTCAGGGGTAGGGTCAGGGTGGTGTGATGGGAGAAAGACTCACCCTGATGAGTAGAACAGAATTACTGCAACAGAACAGATGGTGACAAGTGTCGGAGCAGACACTGGGTCCCTCCCCTGTCTCTGTGGGATCATAAAATGGGAAGCAGCTTGGCGATTTCTCAGAAAGTCAAACACAAACCTACCACATGATGCAGAATTTCTGTTGCTGGGAATCCCCCCCCCCCACACACACACACAGACACGTCTGGCTGTCTGCAGCAGCGTGCTCCTCGCGGTCCGGAGCAGGCGTCGCCGGCGCGTGGGAGCGTACTGGCCACCCCGGCCAGCCACAGGCCTGCTCGCTGCAGCTCGGGCGAGCCCCAGAATGTGAGGGCGGCCCCGCATAGAAGACCACACAGTTCGTGATCCCACTCGCGGGGCCCCCCACGTCCGAAAAAGGCAGATCTACACAGACAGAAAGCACAGTAACGATCGCCTGGGGTGACCCCAGGCAGTAACTCCAAACAGTACAAGGGGACTTCCAGGGGTGATAAAAGTGTCCCAAAAATGGATTCTGGTGAGTGTAGTGTGCAGGTCTCAATTTGCTAGGAAGTCACTGAGTTTAATCGCATGTTTACTGCTGTGAATGGAATGTCTATTTTTTTTCCGGAGGGGCGGTGAGGTGCTGGAGAGGCTTTCACCACGGCCTCCGGTAGATTGTCCTGCACAAGCGCGTTTCTGTCCTTTGGGTCAGAATGTTTACAGGAACTGGAACTCAGGGCGCCGGGGATGGTGGGGTCCCCACAGCGGGGAGCAAATAAACCGGCACCTGCCGTCGGCCTTCGTGCTGGACTGTTAGGTGTCTCCCTACGAATCCAGACATGACTCGTCCTTGCTGTCCCTGTCTCTCCAGGCTCCTTGTCCGTTCTCTGGCAGGCCAGACCCAGACTTGTGACCATACATCAGTTCCTGAGCCGGACCGAGAATAACCAGGGCACATGGGGGTGTCACCTCTGACTCACTGGGCGTGGGTATTGGTGAGGAAGGGGAGGAAGGCTCCCAGCCGGAGCCTTTCAGGTGGACATCAAGGCAGTCACGAGCCTCCAAGCACCTGCACGGGGCACGGGGCAAGCAGCCGGCAGTCACAGGTATTGGGGGCTAGGAGCAGGGGAGCAGGGTCTGTGCAGTGTGGGGGACGTCGGGCATTTGTGAAGGGCAGTCACAGAGGTGGGGCGTGCCTCCTGGCGTCGCCGGGAGCCGGGGTGCTGTCCCTGTCACTATGGTTTTCGGTCTCCTGGGAGCGCCCCCCACCCCGGCATACCTCTTTCATTCTGCCGGGAGCACAGAGCCCACCTCTTGCCTTCTTCCCTGGCGCTTTGCCAGCAGACTTGGTTGAGCAAAAACACTGACCTCATAAATTCATTAAGTTTCACTTAAATTTTTATCTTTTACTTTTTAAAAAATTTTATTTATTTTCAGGCAGAGTGCAAGGGAGGGAGAAAGGGAGAGAAACATCCATGTGTGGTTGCCTCATGCACCCTCCACTGGGGACCTGGCCTGCAACCCAGGCCTGTGCCCTGACTGGGAATCACACTGGTGACCCCTTGGTTTGCAGGCCAGGTGCTCAGTCCACTGAGCCACAGCAGCCAGGCCTGAATGAAGAAAAAAAATTAAAGAACACTCACTTATTGGGACGGATTCATCGAATACCAAGCACCTCCTGTACGGCCAGGAGCAAAAAGCCACCAACCAGCCCGGGGCCTCTGGAACTCCCGGTCCAGCACGGCGGTGTGCAGGGGGCCTGGCAGGCACCGGATCTGAACCTGTGCACTCACCCAGAACGAGCCGGGATTCAGCCAGAAAATAACAACAGACCTTCTCCTCACAGGGCAGGGCCGCCTTGCAGGCTGGACACTGAGCGGCCCCACCAAACTCCAGGATGCCCTGTCCCGGGGCCTGCGTTCTCGCCCAGAGTCGCTGCTTCCCTCTGGGGAGGGCCGCTTCCTCTCGTGGTCGAGGAGGAGGGGTGACAACGCAGAAACAAGCTCTGGCCCCTGCTGGGCTCTTTAGCGGGTCACAGACTCTCTCCACGGAATTTCCTCCACTGCAAAGGAGGGTTTGGACACGACGGTCTCTAGGATGTCTACTGGCTGAGAGGGACTCTGGCTGTTACCCAGGAAAGGCCCTGCTGGACCAGACCCACTTCTCCCTGTTCCCACAGCCCTGGCCCACCGAACAGCCGCCCCCCGGCTGGTGGCTCCAGGCTAGTACCCAGCGCCTGGGGGAAGGTTCAGGCCTGTCCCTCTGGTCCTGGACGCCGGTGCTGCTCACAGCACCACCTGCCACTCTCCAGGTGCCGGAGTTACTCTGCTGGCCGCGGGTACTCGCGGGAAGGAATCCTGGGAAGGCAGAAATGGGCTCCTGTCCTTCTACGCCCTGCAGAGGGCGCCCTGCTCCTGCAGTTGGTTCGGGTGCACCTGGAGACAGTTGCTAAACGGATCTTTGCCTTCTCTGCACTGAATTAGGCCTATTTCTGTCCACTGCTTGTTTCTGAGCCGGGGGAGACCAGAGCAGGAATGGGAAGCCCACGTGCCCCCGTTGTGCCTCGGAGCGGGCGTTATCTCTGTGAGACCCACACGCCCGCAGCCCGGGCTCTGAGAGCCCGTCTTACACGGTCTTACCGTGCCACACCGATCCCGGCTCTGCGCCTGGCTCTCCGGATTTCACGGACTTTATCGGGGAGGGGTGTCGAGGGGGCCCTTGCCTGACTGACAGAGGCTTTTAGCAAGTCCAAGTTCGCTCTTTTGGTCAGCTCTGTCCTCTCTCCACTGCCTTCCAGCCTCAGTGCTTCCCAGTCTCGGTGCTTCCCGTGGACGCCGGGACCTGGTCAGGCCACCCCTGTGCTGCCGGAGGAGCCACGGGACCAGCGCATCCCTGACAGTGGCCCTGGGGGGCCCCACCCAGGGGCACCACCCAGCCCCGTTCTTGGGGAACGGACACACCTATATGGGGATCCTGTGCCTCCGAGACGGTGCCCGGGGCTCCCTATAAGGCTGCAAGGCTCCGTGCAGGGCCCCATGAGGCTCTGGCCTTTGCCGTCACCGGCTTCAGGGAAAACGGCCAGTGCGGACACACACGGGAGACTCCAGCTGGTGTCGCGCCAGCCAGGCAGGCGTTAAAGATGCCGCCTTCCCACGATGCTGTGTCGCCTTGGGGGGCCGAGTCTCCCTCTCTGTCCGTGGTTCTGCTGTCGTTCGTTGTCCCTGACAGTCCCCTCTGTCTGCCCGGGTTCCCGTCTTCTGGGTGAAGGGTAGAAGGGAGGCGAAAGCCGGAATTCCTGAGCCGGCCCCACGTCATGGGGTCCCAGCTGAGGTCAGGACTGGGTGCCCCTGCTGAGTCCTGTGGGGGGTAGAGTCCCCTCTCGGCTCCTTTACCTGGTCTGCCCCCCCACCCCCCAACCAGAGCACCCTCAGGAATGTTTCTTGTTGGGCCCAGTAGGCCCAGGGTGCCAGGGTGGGTCCTTTGGTGACTGTAGGTTTCATAGCAGCACCCACTCATGGAGTTCAGGGAGCAGATTAAGTTGCTCCTGGGGGAGGGGCCGACTGTCCTCTCCAGGTGGGAGCCGGCGGCCAGCTCTCCTCCCTTAGAGGGCGGAGGGGAGACTTGGGGTGTGCCGAGACCAGGGTCCACCCAGGGGCTTCCGGACCATCCCACCTTGACCCAGATGTGTCCTGAGCCAACTCGAGGACCTTGGCTGGACTCGCCTCCTTCCTCGGCCCCTCCCTTATCACCCAGCAGCAGCAAAGGCGACCCCCCCCCCCGCCCGGGGCGGGGCCAGCAGAGCACCGCCCGCCTGAGCTGTCAGGCCCTGACTCCGTTTCTCTCAGGAGAGCCCCGGCCCCAGTGGTCCTTCCACCTTAGTCTGCGTAAGGCGGACAGGTGGTCCCCCACTCCCCTGGCTTCTAACTTTAACCCCTTTGCTGCTGGGGGGCTCAGTTTTCTGAGTGGAGGGGGGCCTGTTATGGGCTGAATGGGCCCCCTCCCCAGGTTCACAAGTTCAAGCCCCAAGCCCAGGACCTCAGGATGTGGTAATTAAGGAAAAACAAGGTCCTCAGGGTGGGCCCTGATCCGGTGTGACTGGTGTCCTTGTAAGAGGGAGTCAGGACACAGGCAGACAAGAGGGATGACCGCATGAAGGCCCCACAAGTCGAGGAGCGAGGTCTCAGAGGAAACTGACCCTGCCCACACCTGGGTTTCCAATGTCCAGCCTCCAGTCTGGGGGGAAACGGCTTTCTGCCGCCTCCCCGCGGCACTTGGCTACGGCAGCCCTCGGAGACCTGCCCCACACCCCGGGCGGGGGCAGCATCTCGCCGTCGCCTGGCAGCAGGGCGAGTCCGCCTGCCCTCCCCACTGCGGTCAGTCGGTCAAGTGCAGCTGGGCCTTGTCCTTTGGCCTCAGGAGCGGAACCTCAGGCCCCCTCCCGGGGCGGGGCTGAGCGTGCAGGGGGCGGGTCCGTGCATGTGGGCGTGTCTCCCGTGTAGACGCGAAAGACGATTGGCTGAGCGCCAAGCTCAGCTTCCCTCCGCCCTGCAGAGCATGCAGCATGCTCCTCTTAAAAACAAAAACAAAAACAAAACAACAAAAACCTCTACTGAAGTGTAGCTTTCAGAATTAAAACACACCTTTTAAGTGTATCAGCCCACGTATTCACCCGTCATCAACGCCATGTTTAAAACAAAGCACTTTTTCTAGCCTTCTGGAGGTTAGAAACTGGCCAGTTATAAAACCGTAATATTTTCTAGCGCACGCCGTGGTGATTTTATGTGCGTATACATTCGAAAGGCTTCCCGGCGTCGTGATGAACACACCCGTCACCTCACAGGCACCTCCGTGTGGGAAACCACTAAACTGCCGCTCCAGCGAATTAGATTTCAGCTCTGCCGCAGTGTTATCGATTCGGTCGCCACGAATGACCGTATTTATTACGTGACTGGGCCCTGTGCCCTGCTTCCCCCACCCACAGCCCGGCAGCCACCTTTCCACTCTCTGTGTCTGTGAGTTGGATTTATTTCAACTTTTACTTATTGATATTTTTTTTAGAGAGAGAGAGACATCAGTTTGTTGTCCCACTCACTGATGCGTTCACCGGCTGGTTCTTGGCTGTGCCCCGACTGGGGATCGAATGCGCAACCTCGGCGTGGCAGGACGATGCCCTAACCCAATGAGCCACCTAGCCAGAGTGAGTTCAACTTTTTTTTAGAGTCTAGACAGAAGTGATACTGTGTAGTATTTGTCTTCTTCTATCCAGCTTACTTTACTTGGCATAATTCCCTCCGGTTTCATCCACGTTGTGGCGAATGGCAGGATTCCCTTCTTTTTAAAAGGCGGAATGCCATTCCGCTGTGTGTGTGTGTGAGTGTGACATCCACCATGTTCTCTCCACTCACTCATTCACTGACACTCGGGTTGCTCCCACGCCTCGGCTGCTGTGGTTAGTGTTGCAGTGCACATGGGAGCGCAGGCACCTCTCCGGGAGAGTGACTCCGTTTCTTGGGGATATGCCCGGAGATGGGGCTGGTTGACATGGCGGTTCTATTGTTAATGTTCTGAGGAGCCTCCGTACTATGCGCCCTGCAGTGACCGATTTGTGTCCCCACCGACGGTGCCCAAGGGCCCCTCCTCTCCACCTCACCAGCACACTTGTCTCTCATCTGTTTGTTAATGCACATCGAACAGGTGTGCAGGGACACATCCCTGTGGCTTTGATCTACGTTTCTCCGATGGCCAGTGATGCTGGGCACCTTTGATGTCCTGTTGGCCATTCGTATGTCTTCTCTGGAAAATTATCTATGCAGGCCTTTTGCTCATTTTTAAAAAATATTTTGTTTATTTACTTTTAGACAGGGGGAGGGAGGGAGAAAGAGAGGGAGAGAAACATCGATGTGTGAGAGATACGTTGATTGGTTGCCTCTTGCATGCCTCCGATTGGGGACTCAGCCCACAAACCAGCCATGTGCCCTGACTGGGAATCGAACCTGCGATGCCTGGTTCGCAGCCCGCGCTCAATCCACTGAGCTACGCCAGCCAGGTGGCTCCTGTTTTAAAAAAAGATTTTATTCATTTATTTTTAGAGAGGGGAAGGGAGAGAAAGGAGAGGGAGAGAAACACCAGTGTGTGGTTGCCTCTTGCACGCCCCCTGCTGGGGACCTGGCCCGCAGCCCAGGCACGTGCCCTGATGGGAATTGAATTGGTGACCCTTCGATTCACGGGCCGGCACTCAATCCACTGAGCCTCGCCAGCCAGGGCCTTTGCTCGTTTTTGGATCGGTCACTCGTGTGGGCGCGTTGTTGCTGTCACTGTGCTCTTTGAGCTCCTTCTACGTTCTGGATGTTAACTCCTTATCTGACACGTGGTGCACAGATTCTTCCTCCAGTCCATAGTCGGCCTTTTCGTCTTGTTCGTGGTCGTCTTTGCTGTGCAGAAGCTTTTCAGAAAGCTGGGGTCCCCTTGTTTACTTCTGCTTTGGTTGCCTTGGCTTCCACAGCGTGCCATTTCTACGAGGATGTCAGAAAATCGATCCGTGTCTGCTCCCACTGGCCCGGCTGGTGCTCGCCCGAGTGTGACGGTTCCAGTGATCTGCCTGGCGAGAGCGTGGCGGGGCGGGGGGGGTGGTGAGGCGAGGAGCTTGTTTGAGCTGCCAGGGACTCCTAGCCCTGGGCAGGCCGGCCACCAGGGACAGTGACCACTCCCCTCGGCCACAGTCATGCCTGCTGGGCACTCTCGTTGTTGGAGGCCTTCTGGAGGTCACGGAGGAATCGCACTGCCCTCAAGACACTGTGGGTCAAGGTGAGTCTTCCCCTCGACTGGAGGAACCCCAGGTGGGAGCCAGAGTGTGGAAGGGCATAGAAGAGGGGCCAGTCGCAGCAGGCCTCCCAGGGGCCAGCTGGAATCTGCAGCCCTGGAACAAGGGGCCGATGGGAGCAGGAAAAGCCGGAGAGGGGGAATGGCCAGCCTGCAAGGCCTGGAGCCGCCCACAGTGACCACGGTGACTACAGGTGAGAAGGGGACTTCCTGCCCTGGGTGCTCTTCTCCTAACGGTGGAGCCAGGGGGCCCCTTCGCAGCGGACCACCCACCGCAGGCCTGATATGTAGCTGGGGTGTGGGGCGGTTCTGTGGGCTCGACCCCACACAGTGGCTCTCTGGGACCCCCCTGTGCATTCCTCCCCGGCAGCCCTCACTGGGCAGTCCCTTCCGGTCCCCCACGGCCACTCTGTGGAAGGGGACCTAAGTCTTCAGGCTGTTGTAGCCGAGGCAACCCACACACAGCTCGACTCTGTTTTGGATGGAGACAGTTTTTATTACATTTCCACTTGGTGCCCGTCTTCCTCCTGGGTCCCCATCTTCCTGCTTGGCTCTCTGGGGTTTCGGGGTCCCTGAGACTGCCCCCACATTCAGTGATTCACCAGAGAGGCTCGAGGGACTCAGCACACAGTGTGTCCTCAGGCCCGAGGTTTATTGCAGCAAAGGACCCGCAGCCGTGGCACCAGGGGGCAGAGCCACAGGCGGGTCCGGAGATCTCTGCGGGCTTCTGACGCGGCGCTGACCCCAAGGCCGGCAGGGGGCCACGAAAAAGGCAGCGACACGAGTGCAATGTCTGCCCACAGACACCCACGGGAGACTCCGCTCTGCAGGTGTTGACTGGGTGCAGGTCACGCACTGAGCAACTCTCGAAATTCCAGACTCCTGACAGCTCTTTGATGATAGTGCAGTGGTTAGTATCCCGCCTGGCAAAGGTCCAGGCTCCTTTAGGCAGAGCAGGTGACCGTCGAGAACCACGTCCTTGGCACAGACCGTGCGGCCTGGGGAGTGTTCCCTGTCAGTTAGGAACAGGAGGGAGCGTGCAAGTGCGGCTCAGAACCAGCTTCGCCCACGGGGCCTCTGAGGCAGCAGCCAGGCCCTCAGCCAGCGGTGTTCTGCTGCCTAATCTTCCCCTTAGAAACAAACAACCAAACCATGAAACGGGTCTTCGCTTCAGAGGCTTGGGGTTTTCCTTGAGGAGCTTAGAACTGTCTTGGGACCAGACGGGTGGTTCCGGGGTAGCACCTGTGTGTGCGGCTGGTTCCCCTGCTGTGTCGTCCTCTGTTTTCAAGAGCATCCTTGAAGGACAGAACCAGAAAACTGCACCCTTGAGTTCATTAGGCTCCTCCTGCAGTCAAGGCCAAGGCTGGACTGGCCACACCTGTGGGCCAGGTGCACCTGGCGGGGCTGAGCTCAGCCCGGGAGCAGGGCCAGGATCCTCTGAGACTTCCCAGAGCGCTCCTGGAAAGGCACACGAGATACTTCCCCATGAAGTGGGGGTGCAAGATGGGGTGCAGTTCGGGAGCCCCCCTGGGAGGTGGGAGAGAAACAGGTGGGGTCCTGGGAGAATTCACACCGAGGTGACGTGTCCCTGGAGGTGGCTCCGTTCCCTTAGTGTCACCTTGAGCTGCCTGTTGTGCTGACATTCCTGAACAAGAGCCAATTCATTAACATCCAAAAAACGGATTTTGAAAAAGAACCCTCAGCTCAGGAACCGCTGAGGTCTGGGCTGATGGATGGCTTTGTTAGCATGCTTCAATTTTATATTTATCAAATTAAACCAGCAGCCACCAGGCACTTAATGAAGATTCTTTCTCCTCGCTCATGGGAGAGAGGACAGGGAGAGAAAGGGTTGGCCACTTCGTTCTAGGGGGAAAGTTCTAAACGTCCAAAATAACACAACATAACACGTGAGAGGCCCCCTCGGGGGCCTGGTGGGTTGCAGGACAGAATAACTGTTGCCTTCACACTGGGAACCCTGGGGTCATGTCGCGGTCCACAGCTCCCTGAACTCTGAGCGTTTGCCAGTCAGAAAGGCACCATGCACTCAGTGCCTGGCCCATGCCCTGAGGACTGTGTGGATCAACAGTGAGAAAAAAAAAAAGCCAGGAATATTGAAGGAAATCCGACCCCAGGGCGATGCCCAGTGAGCAGGGATTTATGCAAAGGAACCAGGTTTGTTCCGGGCCCAAACTCCCCAGGGAGTGCCTGCTGGTGTCTCCCCCTCGGCCCCTGGGTCCCTGGGCCCCTGGATTGGGGTTTTGGGCCCAGTGAGTGACAGCCGGTGACGGCATGGGATCTGAGGTCTGCAGGGATCTGCAGTGAGCCTGGGCATAAGACTCTGCCTCCGGGAACCGCAGTGTCTGCCTCTGTGAAGGGGAGACGTGGGCCCTTCCTGGGAGCAGTGAGTGTCTGCTGGCGGCAGGCAGTCGGGAAAGACAGGATGTGTTTTCTGTAACACTGTAACAAATAACTGCTAGTGGCTGAAAACAGCAGAAATGTATCATTTTACAGGTCAGGGGATGGGAAGTCCAAAGTGTGTCTCCCCGGGCTAAAACCAAGGAGTCGGCCCCCGTTGCTTCTGGAGGGTCAGGCGGGGGTGGGTTGGGGAGAAACCGGCTCCTTGGCTTTCTCAGCTTCTGGCGTCTGCATTCCTTGGCTCGTGGCCTCTTCCCCCATCTTTTTTTTTTTTTAATTTTTATGTATTGATTGATTTTTAGAGAAAGAGGAAGGGGAGGAGAGAGAGACATCGATGTGCTGTTCCAGTTATTTATGCATTCATCAGTTTCTTCTCCTGGGTGCCCTGGCCAGGAACTGAACCCGCAACCTTGGTTATTGGGACGATGCTCCAGCCAGCTGAGCTGCCGGGCCAGGGCCTCTTCCTGGAAGCCGGCAAAGGCTGGCCGAGTGCTCCTCCTGAGGCGTCACACTGACGCTCACTTCCCTTCTGCCCCCCCCAGTCCCCATTTAAGGACAGTTGTCATCGCATTAGAGCCACCCGGATTATCTGGGATGATCTCCCTCTCTGAAGGTCAGCTGATTCCCGACCTCATGTCCTCTGCAACCTTGACCCCATTTGCCATGCAATGCAACGTGTTCACAGGTTCTGGGGACCAGGGTGTGGTCACCTCTGGGAGTCCACGAGTCTGCCACCCCCAGGTGGCTACTGCCACACACCTGCAGTGTGGCCTGTGATGCATCCAGGGGACTGTCCGGAAAGAAAGGGGGTCACTTTTTTTTCCCCATAACCTTGGAAAATACATTTTTTAAAGATTTTATTTATTTTTAGACAGAGGAGAAGGGAGGGAAAGAGGGAGAGAAACATCAATGTGTGGTTCCCTCTCATGTGCCCCCTGCTGGGGGACGTGGCCCGCAACCCAGGCATGTGCCCTGACTGGGAATCGAACCAGCGACCCTGTGGTTCACAGGCTGGCACTCAGTCCATTGAACCACACCAGCCAGAGCAGAAAAGGGGTCACTTTTTAAAAAGCTGTTCCGCTAAAGCAAATTTAAATAAAGTAGCAGCATAAGCAGGGTAACATACTTAGAGTCCTTGGGTCATTTCCTGGTGTGTAGTAGGTGCTCAATAAGTGGAACCTCACAGTCTCGTTAAAGGAAGAGCTCGCCGGTGTGTCCAGCGCTGGGATGGGGGCCATGTGGGAGCCCCCCGTCTGCTCTGTCCCTGGCTCCCCTGCCCACCCCAGGAGCACACCCTCGCATACACTCACACTCATGCACACCCATGCACGCACACCCAGGCACAGACACAGCAGCCGACGCCCTGCAGAACGAGGAAAGTGCAGTGGCCAAGCTCACGGCGCCCACATGCTGTGCAGCAGAATGGCCTTCTGGCACCAGTAAAAATAAACCCAGACGCCGCTTTTCAATCAGTGGATCAGCCTCAATGTTGGGAAACAGAAAGCATGAAATATGCATCGGAGAAGCAGCGCTCCCCACCTCCCGGTCTCCCTGTACAGCTCGAGGCGGCTGGCGCCCGCCCGCCCGTCCGTGTGGGGCTGCTTGTTGCCGCCCCGCGAGGCCGGGGATGATTTGTGCACGGTGTCGGTAAATGCTGTTATGACATTATTAATGCTCCGCTCCCCGGCAAAGGACAATGGCCTGTTGCCTCTTAATGTGCTGTCTGCTGCCCAAGTCGGAGCACATTAAATGGGGATTTCAAACACCATACGCTGCTTATTTCTTTCTCGCCTCCCCCCACCCCCACAGGCCTCCTCTGTGGGCTCCAGAAGCAACCTTGCCACCTTGAGAAGGTAGGGGCGGCAGCCCAGACCCCCGCGCCCAGGGAGGCTGGGGGTGGGGGGACACAGAGGGGCAAGGAGGCCCCCAGGGAGGGTTGACTCGCCCCTGGGGGCAGGGAGATGTCTTTGCAGTGGGAGGGTCCGGGGTGGGCTCCCTGCTCTGCCTTCTGATGACATCTGCAGGGGACCCAAATGGCTGACTTGCCAATGGATTTTATGATCTTGCACAGTGCTTCAAGAAAATTGAGTCTGCATTTTAAAATTCTGTGACTTCCCATGAGAAGCCCGGATTTCTGACTCCCTTGAAATGACCGGGCTCACAGTCACTCAAAGCGTGGGGACCTATGTCCAGTCCTCGCCGATAATAGTTGCTTCCATTCCATAGCTCCGCCCAGCCCCCCCCCCGCCCGCCACACACACACACACTTATGTCTGCCTGGAGCCTCAGAATGGGATCTTACTTGGAAATAGGGTCTTTGTAGATGAGTGAGCCAAGATGAGGTCATTCTAGATTAGGGTGGACTAATCCAACGACCGGTGGCCTCATAAGAAGAGGAGAGGACACACACAGGGGACAAGACCACATGTCACAAGCTGATGATGTCCAGGACCGCCGGCCCCCACCGGAACCCAGGGAGGCACAGGAGGGGTCCTGTCTCAGAGCCTCCAGGGGGAACCAACTCTGCCGACAC
>PVIA01018132.1:0-13620 GCA_004024845.1 Tonatia bakeri
CGGCCTCAGTTCCCAGACTGGGCTCTTAAGCTTTGAAACGCGGCGGCGCTGCCCGTTTTTCACTTAGTTCGTGCGGAAACGTGTGGCTGCGGACAGCCAGCTGCCCTGCGCCCCTCACTGGGTCTGCTAGTCGGCTCCGCGCTTCCGCACCCAGCGTCCGCCACCGGTCCGTCCGCTGCTGTCTGCGCCCTGCGCGCCCACGCCTGCCAGCCAGCGCCTCTCGATCCCACTTTGCAGGCCTCCCGACTCCGCCGCTCCTTACTGGTCTGGATGTACTGGAGCCCGACTTCTGTTCAATTAATTTCCCTCTGTTCTGGTTGTTAATTGTTTCTCGATCTTTGTTGTTTTCAGTCTTGGTTGTGCGAGGAAGCACAGTGCGACTGCCTATGCCTCCATCTTGGCCGGAACTCGGCAATTTCTTGGTCACTTAAAAAAATTGGTTCTGGGGCTTTCAAATATGTTTGAGCCATCTTTTTAATTTTCCTTTGGTTTGGAAGTGGCTGTTTCGTAAGGGTGGCAGAGCCTTAGGTGTTCACGGGGCGGGGCACCCCAGTCGCTGGGTTGTGACGTTGTATGTGGGGGCGGGGCCTGAGAGGGCACAATGGTGCCTGCTCCACTCTCTCTAGGACTTCCGTCCCCTCCACTGCCTCCCACAAGCAAACTGGGCCCTTGCTGTGCTGGCTCCCGGGCGGTGGGCTGGTGTACTTTCTCGGACTCTGTGGGCTTCCCCGAGAAGTCTCCTGTGAGGCTGGGAGAGTCTCCCGGCCTCAGTTCCCAGACGGGGCTCTTAAGCTTTGAAACGCAGCAGCACTGCCCGTTTTTCACTTAGTTCGTGCACAAATGTGTGGCTGCGGACAGCCAGCTGCCCTGCACCCCTCACTGGGTCTGCTAGTCGGCTCCGCGCTTCCGCGCCAGCGTCCGCCACCAGTCCGTCCGCTGCCTCTGCCGTCTGCACCCTGTGCGCCCGCCAGCCAGCGCCTCTTCCCGCCGGGAACCCTCGACCCCACTTCGCAGGCCTCCTGACTCCGCCGCTCCTTACCGGTCTGGATGTACTGGAGCCCGACTTCTCTTCAATTAATTTCCCTCTGTTCTGGTTGTTAATTGTTTCTCAATCTTTGTTGTTTTCAGTCTTGGTTGCACGAGGAAGCACAGTGGGACTGCCTATGCCTCCATCTTGGCCGGAACTCAGTAGATTTAATTTTTAAAAAATTACTTTTGTGCCAAGCACTTTACTAAATACTTTCATTACCAAATTTAAATCTTACAATATGACTATGACAAAAATTCTATTTTTATGACAATTCCACATGTAGGATAACTGGAGTCAAGGGAAATGTAGGGGGTTGTAAAGTCATACTTCCAGTGGGAAATGGTGGCTAAAAACACAACCTTGATTCTAAATACCATTCTACACTAAAACAAAACAGGGCTCCTTAGAAAGGGGATGATTCCAGGGCTAGAACTGGGAAAGTATAAGAAGAGCCCACATCATCTTGGGTGTGAAAAGAGGTATTCAAAGGAAAATGGGGACATATGAAAAGGATACAGAAACATCCTTGCTGGTGCTGCTCAGTTGGTTGGACCATCGTCCCATACACCAAAAGTCTGAAGTTTTGATACCCTGTCAGGGAACATACCTAGGTTGTAGGTTCATTCAATCCCTGGTCAGGGTGCATAGAGGAGGCAACCAGTCAATGACTGTCTCTCACATCAGTGTTTCTCTCTCCCTTCCTCTCCCTATAAAATCAATAAACATACTTAAAAAAAACATACAGTAACAAGATTCAAAGGGCTCCCACTAACCAAATCCGAGAAAATTTGAGTGTTGGGTTGTGCTCTGCCTGGTCTCAGGAAGCTGTAACCCCCCATGGCTAAGGCTGAGTGTGAGAACTCCGGACCAGGAGCCACTAAGGAGACAAGCTTATCTCCCTGGCAGGAGCACTGCTTCTGCTCTTTGTCTGGCCCCCAATGCTTGATCAGTTAGCCAATGATGGGTAAGATTCCCCAAGGGGGGAATCACCTAAGACAGGCATGATCACGTGGAGGCCCCAGGGAAGAGACTCAGGGGGCTGTGGAAATGAGGGGGTGATCAACATCGACCCCTGCCCCCTCAGCTTTGACAAAGCCTGAGTCCTTGTTCTGGCTCTGAGAAATCCAAGTCTCCCAGCTGCCTCTGTCTCCTCTGCCTGACTCAGGTCTGTGGAAATAACAGGAGCAGTGCAGTCCGGACCAGAGTTGGCGGACCCCCGGGGTAATTAGACCTGAGGCATAGGATATGCAAGATCCTGTGAGACCTGCTTGCTGGAGGATGTTCTTGAATTAAAATATGAAGGCACAGGCAGGTAACGAAACTAGCCTTTTAGGTCCTGTACCCTTTTAACTGATAAAACCCCAAAATCTCAGCCCAAAATCTCAGTGTGAGCTCTGTCAGCCCTGTGAAAGATATCTCTTCCTTTTGATCTTCCCTACCAGACTATAATCAACAAACTGTATCTGTATTCTTAATAAAAGCCTACTCAGGCAGTGACTCGGGACGCTCTCCACTAGAGAGAGTGGCCACGCTGTTCCTATTCCTCCACAGGACTCGTAATCCGTATGCATGTTTTCTTGTATCATGAGCAGAAGCAGCATTCGCGGTCAATGCTGGCCAGTGGCTGTCTCATTTGAGCATCAAAATAAATCATGATGGCAATGGGATATCACCCAGTGAATAAAATATATATCCATTAGCCCATACTGATATAAACAAAGATATAAATAATTAATAAATAAGGGTAAGAGAAAATCTGTTCATCACAGAAGAATTCCAACTAGTAAATGGGGGAGAAATGGAGTTAGAAACACATAAGTTTTCAACATGTATATTAATGATTTAAAGCAAAAATTCATCAATGGCTGACAGAACAGGATATTTCCGTAGTCTCCAAGTATCTTCCCACAAAATATTTAGGTTGGCAGAGGGAAAATATTAACTTTACATTGTAGTGGTCTAGTGAATACAATGTTAGTGAAGTAATAAATTTAACATCATGTGCCAACTGATACTATGCACTGAGAAGGATATATATCACTTTTATGTCATTCCTGGCACACAAAAAATGCATAAGTTGAATCTCACATGAAGATAGAAAATCAGGCAAACCCAAACTGAGAGACAGTCTGGTAAATGACCCATACCTTTTTTTTAATTTCATTTTATTTTATTCTTTTATTGTTCATGTACAATTTTCTGCCTTTTCCCATTACTCCAGTCCAACCTCCCAGCCCTCCCCAACTCCCTCCCATTTCCACCACCCAACCCTTGTTATTGCCCATATGTCCTTTATAATAGTTCCTGAAAATCCTTCACCTTTTTTTCTTGAAATTCCTTCTCCTCTCCTGTCTGGTCACTTTCAGCCTGTTCTCAATTTCAATGTCTTTGGTTATATTTTGCTTGTTTGTTTGTTTTGTTGATTAGGTTTCTGTTAAAGGTGAGATCATGTAGTATTTGTCTTTCATTGTCTGTCTTACCTCACTTAGCATAATGCTTTCCAGTTCCATCCATGCTGTTGCAAAGGGTAAGACCTCCTTTCTTTCTGCTGCATAGAATTCCATTGTGTAAATGTACTATAGTTTATAGTTTTGGATTTTGGATATAGTTTTTTGATCCATTCATTTACTGATGGGCACCTAGGTTGCTTCCTGCACTTGGCTATTGTAAATTGTGCTGCTACGAACATTAGGGTGCATAGGTTCTTTTGGATTGGTGTTTCAGGATTCTTAGCATATAATCCCAGCAGTGGAATTGCTAAACCCATACTTTTCTAAACTTTTTAAAATTGTTGTTCAAGTAGAGTTGTCTCCATTTTCCCCCCACCACTCCCCCTACCCCAGCCATCCCAACTTTCCACCCTTGATCCTATCCACCTTTGGTTTTGTCTATGTGTCCTTTATACGTGTTCCTGAATACCCTCCCCCCTTTCCCCCCATTTTCCCCTCTCACCTCCCCTCTGATTAGTCAGTTTGTTCTTAATTTCAATGTCTCTGGTTGTATTTTGCTTGCTTGTTTGTTTTGTTGATTTGGTTCCTGTTAAAGGTGAGATCATATCGTATTAGTCTTTCACCACCTGGCTTATTTCACTTAGCATAATGCTCTCCAGTACCATCCATGCTGTCACAAAGAGTAAGAGCTCCTTCTCTCTTTCTGCTGCATAGTTTCCATTGTGTAAATGTACCATAGTTTTTTGATCCATTCATCTACTGATGGGCACTTAGGTTGCTTCCTGCACTTAGCTATTGTAAATTGTGCTGCTATGAACATTGGGTGCATAGGTTCTTTTGGATTGGTGTTTCTGGGTTCTTAGGCTATAGTCCTAGCAGTGAAATTACTGAGTCAAAAAGCAGTTCCATTTTTAGTTTTCTAAGGAAATTTCATACTGTTTTCCACAGTGATTGTACCAGTCTGCATTCCCACCAACAGTGCACTAGGGTTCCCTTTTCTCCACATTGTCTCCAACACTTGTTCCTTGTTGATTTGTTTATGATGGCCATTCTCACCAGCATGAAGTGGTATCTCATTGTGGTTTTACTTTGCATCTCTATGATGGCTAGTGATGCTGAGCATCTTTTCATATGTCTCTGGGCCTTCTGTATGTCTTCTTGGGGAAATGTCTGTTCAAGTCTTTTGCCCATTTTTAATTGGGTTTGTTGTCTCCCTGGAGTGGAGTCATGTGAGTTCTTTATATATTTTGGATTTCAAACTCTTTTCTGAGGTATCTTGGCAAATATGTTTTACCATACAGTTGGTTCTCTTTTCATTTTAATGCTGTTTTCTTTAGACATGCAGAAGTTTTTTATTTTTATGTAGTCTCATTTGTTTTTTGTTTCTTTTATGCCCCTTGTTCTAGGGAACATATCAGTGAAAATATTGCTGCATGGAATATCTGAGATTTCCCTGACTATCTTCTCCTCTAGGAGTTTTATGATGTCACAACTTAAAGTCTTTTATCCATCCTGAATTTATTTTTGTGTATGGTTTAAGTTGGTGATCAAGTTTCTTTTTTTTTTTCATGTAGCCTCCTAGATCTCCCAATATTAAAAAGTTGAAGAGGGTGTTTTTACTACATTTTATACTTCTGCCCCTTTTGTCAAATATTAATTGACCATAGAGACTTGGGTTTATTTCTGAGCTCTCTATTCTGTTTCATTGGTCCACATGTCTGTTCTTATGCCAGTACCAGGCTGTTTTGATTACAGTGACTTGTAATATAGTTTGATATTATGTATGGTGATTCCTCCTACTTTGTTCTTCTTTCTCAAAATTACTGTGGCTATTTGGGGTCATTTATGGTTCCATATAAATTGTTAAAATGTTTGTTCTATATCCGTGAAGTATGTTATTGATACTTTCATAGGGATTGTGTTGAATCTATAGGTTTCTTTAGGTAGTATGGACATTTTGATGATGTTAGTTCTTCTAGTCCATGAACATGGTACATGCTTCCATTTGTTTACATCTTCCTTAATTTCTTTCTTCAGTATTGCATAATTTTGTGAATACAGGTAAATGATCCATACTTTTCAAAACTGTTATGATCATGCAAGACAATAAGCTTGAAGAATTTTCCAGACTGAAGAAGACTTGAATGAAATAACAACTAAATACAGTATGTGATACTGGGTTAGACAGTAGGACAGAAAACTATAAAATTTTCTATAAATGACACTGTTGAGATACTTGGTCACATTTGAATGAAGTCTGTAAGTGAGATATACAATTGCACTTTATCTATGTTAATTTCCTGATTTTGATAATCATACTGTGTTTATTTGAGCAGATGTTCTTGTTTTCAGGGGGTTACACTACAGTATTTAGGGGTAAAAGACATGCCTACAGCTTACTTTCATATGGTTTATCAAAAATTATATGTATATGCATCTGTGTGTGGTGTATGTATGAAGAGGAAAAAGAGAGAGGGAGGAAGGGAGTGAGAGGGAGAGGAGAAAGAGTGAAATATGTAAATTGATAATAATAGAGGTATTTGATTGAAGGATAAACAGAAGTTCCTTGTACTATTCTTTGCTACTTTTATGTAAGTTTGAAATTATTGCAAAATGTAAAGCACCTCCCAAACAAAAAGTAATGTGGGTTCTAGATACCAACTGGGACAAATTCCTGGCTTGTTGATTTTTCAGCTGTGTCATCACACAGAAGTTACTTAATTGCTGAACTCAAGGTTTTCCAATTGTGAGTACTGATAATCATTGACCATACCCACCTCCTACAGCCATGGTAAGGATTAAATGAGACCCTCTTGGACACAGGGAACACAATAAAAGTTAAGGCTCTCTCATGTTTTTGATTATTTTAAAACTTGTTAAAGTACATCATTAACCTAGACACTTCTGGTTTATAGTACTCTTATCTAACCATGTCATTAAGGTGCCTGCCTAGAGTGAGACTCTATATGCTCGTGGGGGCATACAGTGCTCAGTAAATATAGTACTTTCTCCTAATGATAATTTGTCCCATTTCTAATCTTAATGTTAAACCTCTTACCATTCCACTTAACTGCCTTTGTATGTGCCAAAGAAATCCTCATATTAACATCTAGAGTATACTAAATTCATTAGATTTGTGTACACTCCATGTACATTGTTCAGGGAGAATTATTGTTCACCCTTCTTTCTGACTAGCAGAGTGTATTACCATAGCAGTATCTACCACATATTGAGAGGCTTCAAAGTGCCAAACATGACAACCCTGGGGAGTAGGTTTTAAATTTATCTCTAGTTTAGAAGTAAATATGCAGGCTCAGAGAGATAGTGATGTGCCCCAAATCACAAAGCCAGTAAGAGGTGGCATACAGACAATCTCATTACAAAACCCATGGCTTTCCTGTCAACCCGAGCTGTCTTCAATTCTACCAGTGTACATAATCAATTAGTACCATCTTCCCAGATGGACTACATTCTTGTTGAAGTTGGAAAACACCATTTAGCCCTCACATATACTCTAGCATCTAGTTTATTCTTGAGCACTCTGTGGATACCCAAGCACCTACTTAGGAAGAGTTTTTGTCTCTTTAACCTGGGAAGAGAGATTGCCTTTAAATACTTCAAGGAGGCTCTAAAAACAAGTTGAATAAGGTTTTCTAAGTGTACACTAAAACTTCAAAGCAGAGATCTGATGCTATAAAATTATTTTAAAAACTAAACTAGATAGCATTGTTTACATAGTTGGTAAAGCTATAATGAATAGTACAGAAGAGATTATAAACAGTGATTAGGATGGTCAATATCTCTACTGAGGAGATACACAGTTATGATTAGAGAGGGGGGGATTGTAGGCTCTGGGATTTTAATATTTGATTTCATTGTTTGGGGTGGTGGTTTTCACTTTATAAGTGTTCATATTAAGATGTGTATACATGTTTTATGTATGTATGTATTATTTCAAAACTGAAACCAACAAAAAGGTAATAGGAAGGTCCCAATTCACACAAACATGAAGATTTGAATAAAGGTATTAACATGGCTTAATAAAGAATGTATCAGTCATCCAGTCAAGATGGAGGCATAGGTAAACACAGCTCACCTTCTTGCACAACAGCAAAAATTATAACTATACCACAAAACAAATATCACCCAGAATCATCAGAAAATCAAGCTGTATGGAAGTCCAACAAGCAAAGAATTAAAAAAGCCACATCCATCCAGACAGGTAGGAGGGGCAGGGAGGAGCAGAGGGGCATGGAGAGGTGTTGAGAGGTGCAAAGATGCAGAGACATGCAGAGACACAGAACAGGTGGTTCCACACATGCACATGTGGTGGATAGAAATCAGGGAGGGATGCCTCAGGAGCACAGGATCATAGCCCCACATGAGGCCCCCCAGTCCAGGGTTCCGGTGCCAGAAGATTAAGTTCCCATAACTTTAGGCTGTAAAAACCAGTGGGGTTGGGGCAGTGGAAGAAACTGCTGGATTCTCAGGAGTCTCCTCTTAAAGGGCCACAACAGACTTTGGACTAGCATAGACTCACTCCCTCTGGGCTTCAGTACCAGGACAACAGCTGGAAGGATGCCATTGACATACAAGGATAAATTGAAGTGATAGGCATCAGGGTGAGTCTCAAGAGACAGCTTCCTCCTGGACAAAACCCCAGAGGCCAGGCAGTAGCATTGTCCCCTCTTTGAGCCCTCCCTCACACAGAGCCATAGAGTGGCAACTTGGGTTGCCCCACCCTGGAGATTAACTAAGTCTCTGCTGCACCCAAGTTACACGTGTGCTTTTCTACAAAAGGTCATGCTACTAACACAGAGTCAAACCAGCTCTACCTAATACACAGAAACAAACACAGGTGGAGTGACAAAATGAGGAGACAAAGAAATATGGCCCAAATGAACAGAACAAAACTCCAGAAAAAGAACTAAACAAAATGGAGGCAAGCAACCTATCAGATGCAGGATTCAAAACACTGCTTATTAGGATGCTTAAGGAACTCATTGTGTACTTCAACAGCATAAAAAAGACCCAGGCAGAAATGAAGGTTACACTAAGTGAAACAAAGAAAAATTTACAGGGAACCAACAGTGGAGAGTCTGAAGTCAAGAATCAAATCAATGATTTAGAACATAGGAAAGAAAAAAACATTGAATCAGAACAGCAAGAAGAAAAAAGAATCCAAAAAAAAAAAAAAAGAGGGTAAGCTAAGGAGCCTTTGGGACACCTTCAAAAGTACCAACATTTGAATCATAGGGGTGCCAGAAGGAGAAGAGAAAGAGCAAGAAATTTAAAACTGATTTGAAGAAATAATGAAAGGAAACTTCCCTAATTTGGTGAAGGAAACAGGCATTCAAGTCTAGGAAGCACAGAGAGTCCCAAACAAGATGGACCCAAAGAGGAACACACCAAGACACATCATAATTAAAATGTCAAAGGTTAAAGATAAAGAGAGAATCTTAAAAGCAGCAAGAGAAAAGCAGACAGTTACCTACAAAGAAGTTCCCATAAAATTGTCAGTGCATTACTCAGAAGAAACTTTGCAGGCTAGAGGGACTGGCAAGAAGTTTTCAAAGTGATGAAAAGCAAGCATCTACAACCTAGATAACTCTATACAGTAAAGCTATCATTTAGAATTGAAGGGCAGATAAAGGGCTTCCCAGAGAAGGCAAAGCTAAATGAGTTCATCAACAACAAGCCATTATTATATGAAATGTAAAGGGACTTACTTAAGAAAAAGAAAACCAAAGAGGGGTAGGATGGAGGGTAGGAGGTGGAGATGGCTGGAGTGGGGGGAGTTGGTGGGGGTGGGTGGGAAATGGAGACAACTGTACTTGAACAACAATAAAAAAAGAAAGAAAAGATCAAAACAATGAACATTAAAATGGCAATAAATTCACAACTATCAGCAATTGAATCTAAGAAACAAACTAAACAACTAGAGCAGGAACAGAATCACAGAAATGGAGATCACATGGAGGGTTATCATTTGGGAGGGGTGGAGGGAGAATGGGGAAAAAGTACAGGGATTAAGAAGCATAAATGGTAGGAACAAAATAGACAGGGGAATGTTAAGAATAGTATGGGAAATGGAAAAGCCAAAGAACTTACATGCATGACCCATGGATATGAACTAAGGGGGTGGGATTGCTGGAGGGAAGAGGGGAGACTCGGTGGAAACAGCAAAGGGGGATAATTGGAACAACTGTAATAGCATAATCAATAAAATATATTTTAAAAAAGAAAATATCTAGAAAGAGAATGTACGCGTCAGAAGAAGTTGGTTGGTCAGTCATGAAAGAAAATACTTGTAATGCCAAAAAAAAAAAAAGAAAAGAAAATACTTGTAATGCCTATCTAAGCACAGTGTGGGTAAAAGAAGTTTCTTCCAAATGACTGTATTTCTAGTTGCATTGCCAAAGCATTACTTAGCATAATAACGAACATATTAGATGCTATTAACTTCATGCAATTAACAGATAAAATGTTTTTATGCAAGACATCATCTCTTCCCCATCTTCTGGCTCCTGAATTACCACAATCTGTTTCTTTTCACTTTATCACAGTTGAGTACCGGAATTCATGTCTCTAGCAGGCGCTCACACATACACACATACATATTCTATCACACCAGTGCACTGATCTGTTTCAGAGTACAATTTGTTTGACTTCTCAACATTCATTCCATCCCATATTCATCTCAGCCAGTCATTGCAAACCCAAATCCTTGAAGCTCACAGGTTTTGGTTTGGTCATGTCACCAAATTCAATCCCATATATTTTTTATGGGGTTGTTGGGATGGGTATCTTCTTGAAAGTATTACCTCTTGGTTTCCCATCTCTTTGAAAAAGTACACTGGAAGATATTTTCCCTCTCGGTCTGAATATTACCATGTCTAGATCTGAGGCTTGGAACTACTACAGATATCACAATACCAATATGATGAGGACACTGAGCATTAGAAGCAAAAAAGAAAGTATCTGAACCCTTGACATCCTGAGCTAGAGTTATCCATGTCTAGAACTCACCTTTTGTCTACCAGTCTATTTTGAAAATGAACAAAATATATAATGAGTAACAACTGCCAGGCACTACGATTGACCCTGAAGATACTCCAGTAGAGACAACTGTCTCTCCCATCACAGAACTCAAATTTTTGGGTAATTGTACAAACAACAAATAAAATAAATAATTAAAGTATATTGTATGTTAGAAGACAATATCAGTATGGAAAAAAATAGTTAAAAAACACCTGAAATACTGAGAAATGGGATTATTTTGAAAGCGGTCAGGATGGCCTCCCTTGGAAGGTGATATCTGAGTAAAGACTTGAAGAAGATAGTGGAGTCATTAAATCAGTGGCAGAAGAGTATTTCAAGCCTGGAAAACAACCAGTGCAAAATCTGCAGGAAAGAGTGTGACTATTATAGTTATGGAAGATGTGGAGGGAGCTAGTGAGATGTAGTTGGACTGTAGAGTAGTTACATGATATTGAATCACGTAGAAACCTGTAGTCCACTTAAACACTTTATTTCTCTCAGTGATACAGCAATTGCAGAGGAGGCATGTGCTTACTTAGATTTTCAAAGGACACCCTTTGTTGCTATGATGAGACTAAACATCAAGATAAAGTTATAGGAAGATAAAGCAGTGAGGATGTTATGGCAATAATACAGGCAAGAAATTGTAGTGGCTTAGAATCAAGTGGTAGCAGCAGAGGTGGCAAACCTATTCACATTCTCAACATATTTAGAATGTGTAAACAACAGAATTTCTGGATGGATTTAATGCAAAGATTGACTCCAGTATTTTTAAGTGAGCTTCTTCTACAAGCAAAATGTTAATGTTAACTGACATGAGGAAGAACTAAATAGATGGAGTAAGGGAGATGAGAAATTTTTTTCATTATTAAAATCAAAATGTCTATTAGACAGACATCCATGTGATCTTGAAAAGCAGACAGTAGGCAATACACTCTGGTATTTACACTGGATATCAAAACTGGAGAGAGAACAGGGCATAGATAGCATTTAAGGCCACAATATTGGATGAGGTCATCAAGGAGATGAGTGTAGATAAAAAAAGGAAGGGACCCAAGGATTGAGTTCTAAAGCACATCAATTCCAAGAGTTCACAAAGAAAGAAGGAGACCCTGCCAAGAACAAGGAGACATTATATCCAATGAGGTCAGAGAACAAGCAGGAAAGTTTTATCCTAGAGCCCAGGTGTATAAGTGTCAACTTGAGTGGATCATGAGGTTTCCAAATATTTGCCTAAATTTTATTTCAAAGAGTGACTATGGAGCTGTTTCTGGATAAAATTAACATTTGAATTGGTGGACTCAGTGAAGCATTTTGCCCTCCCCATGCTGGATAGGCATTACCCAATCCCCTGAGGGCCTGAATAGAACAAAAATGTGGAGGAAGAAAGAATTTGCCTTTTCCTGCTTGATTGATTGAGCTGAAACATGAATTTTCTTCTCTCCTTGGCACTAATGATTCTCAAGTCTTCAGACCCCAACTGGAGTCTACATCATTGGCTTTCCTGATTCTCAACTCCTTATACTTGAACCTATACCATGGGCTTTCCTGGAACTCCTGCTTGGACACACCACCAGATCAGGGGACTTTTTGGCCTGGACAACTGCATGACACACTTCCTTAAAAGAATGCATACATATAAACAAAAACATAAACATAAACATATATATGTTTATATATAAACAAAAATATATATATATTCTCCTATTAGTTCTGTTTCTACAGAGAACCCTGAATAATATACACTAGGGAAGAAAGTAGTTCCAGGTGGAGGGAGTGAACAACTCTGTCCAAAATTATGAATGGGTCAATTAAGGAGAGGACTGTGAGATAACCATTTGATTTAAAATATTGATGTCATCATTACCTTGACCAGAACAGCTTCCGCTTAATACAAGGTGTGTGACCTTGATTGGAGTGTGAATCAGACAGAATGGGAGGAGAGGAATTGAAGACAGTGAGAGTAAACAACTCTCTACAGGAGGTTTCTTTGCTTTCAAGGGGAGGATAAATGGCTCTAAAGGTGGTAGAGGGAATGAATGAAAAATAAACCTTTTTAAAGGTCGTTTTTGTTTTGTTTTTAAGACAGAAAAAAATAACACCAGTTTGTATGCTCACAGGACCCACTGAGTAGAGGAAGGAAACGTGGTGATGACATTACAAATACTGTGAGACCACGAATTCCTTTTTTGATTTAGCCAATCTAGGTAAGGATTTTCTCCTACTTGCAACCAAAACAAGTTTCACCAAACAGTGACCAATGTCTTTGGTATATCTAAGGGTTTCTGTTTTATGCCTATGGAGATATAACTTTGAATATTACTCTGTTTCATTCTGGTTTGGATGATAAATTACATGGTCACATGAATTAGTTCAGCACATTGGTTCTAACGCCATAGACTCCAGTCCAGTGGGCTTCTCACTTACAAGCTGTTGTCTTGGACAAATTACTTACTTTGTGTACTTGAGTTTCTTCATATGAAAATGGGGTAGGCTTGGCACATATCTCATAATGTTTTGCTGACCAAATGAGGTAAGGTGTTGAAATAACTTACAAAGGACTTGCTAAATGTGGTAATACTTCATAAATAGTAGATATTCTCATATCTGCATGCTGCATGGTGCAAAATTCCCCATTTGCAGGGAAGAATTGTTTACTAATGTGTTTTGACCTTTCCCACATGTAACCTTAAAGGTTTTAATTAACATGCAACTACAACAGTGAAGTTATTCAGGCCTCCACATTATAGGTAAGAAAACAGGGGAATAGATAATTTTATGAAATTGAATTTTAATTTTAAAATAAATGTCAATTTACATTCATGATCTGCTAAAGAGGACACATGGATAAAACCAAGGGGGAGGGTGGAAGCAAGGGAGGGAGGTGGGTGTGCCTGGGGTCAGGGGGAGGGGTGGGAAGAAAAATGCAGACAACTGCACTTGAACAACAATAAAATAATTTTTTTAAATGTCAATTTACAGACTGTGTCAAGATGCTTGCCATGTTGCATAATTTTTTAAAGATTTATTTATTTACTTTTAGAGAGGGGAAAGGAGAGAGAAAGACAGGGAGAGAAACATCAATGTGTGGTCCCCTCT
>PVIA01018133.1:0-13619 GCA_004024845.1 Tonatia bakeri
CCTTCTGGTACCCCTATAATTCGGATGTTGGAACGTTTAAAGGTGTCCTGGAGGTCCCTAAGCCCCTCCTCAGTTTTTTGAATTCTTGTTTCTTCATTCTTTTCTGTTTGGTTTTTCCGTTCTTCCTTCTGGTCCACTCCACTGATTTGAGTCCCAGTTTTCTTTCTCTCACTATTGTTTCCCTGTGCGTTTTCCTTCATTTCTCTTACCGTAGCCTGCATTTGTTCATCTAATTTATGTCCAAAGTCAACCAATTCTGTGAGCTTCCTGATCACCAGTGCTTTGAACTGTGCATCTGGTAATTCTGCTATCTCTTGGTCACTTAAAAAAATTGGTTCTGGGGCTTATCAAATATGTTTGAGCCATCTTTTTAATTTTCCTTTGGTTTGGTTGCGGCTGTTACGTAAGGGCGGCGGAGCCTTAGGTGTTCAGCAGGGCGGGGCACCGCAGTCGCTGGGTTGTGACGTTGTATGTGGGGGCGGGGTCTGAGAGGGAACAATGGCGCTTGCTCCGCTCTCTCTAGGACTTCAGTCCCCTCCACTGCCTCCCACAAGCAAATTGGGCCCTTCCTGTGCTGGCTCCCGGGCGGGTGGGCTTGTGCACTTTCTCGGACTCTGTGGGCTTCCCCGAGAAGTCTCCTGTGAGGCTGAGAGAGTCTCCCGGCCTCAGTTCCCAGATGGGGCTCTTAAGCTTTGAAACGCGGAGGTGCTGCCCGTTTTCGCTTAGTTGGTGCGCAAACGTGTGGCTGCGGACAGCCAGATGCCCTGCGTCTCTCACTGGGTCTGCTAGCCGCCTCCCGCGCCCAGCGTCCGCCACCGACCGTCTGCTGCGGTCTGCGCCCTGCACGCCTGCGCCTGCCAGCCAGCGTTTCTTCCGACGGGACCCCTCGACCCCACTCCACAGGCCTCCGACTCCGCCGCTCCTTACCGGTCTGGATGTACTGGAGCCCGACTTCTGTTCAATTAATTTCTCTCTGTTCTGGTTGTTTATTGTTTCTCAATTTTTGTTGTCTTTAGTTTTGGTTGCGCGAGGAAGCACAATGCGACTGCCTATGCTTCCACCTTGGCCGGAACTCTAATTTTGCTATTTTTTTTTTTATTTACTCAAAAGTTCCATTATGTAGCTGGTACTTTATACACTGCCTGGCACATAGGAGGCACTCAGCAAATATTTATTTAATATTTACATCTTCTCCTTTTTTTGTAAGATCGCTCCTAAGTTGAGGAGGTCCTCCTTTTTTCATAGAGCTGATGAGTGTATTTTCTAAAAGTTTTTCATGTAATTAAAATGTTTGACTTTTGGATACATCCAGAATTTGTTTGTTTGTTTATAAAGAAAAGACTTTTATTAGCAAGTTGTGATAACATTTAGAGTTAATTTGGTTTTATACAGTTGGGGTGTAAATATGTTTCAGGATTGCTATACAAGCTGTATGTGTCACATTCTTTCATTTCACCGTGCTCTGAGAATGTTTCTTGCCCCAACATTTTACCCTTTTTGTCCCTTTTCTTTAGGAAAATCTTATAATTCGGAAAGCCTTTTACCTAGACTGACCAGTTAACATTTTGCCACAATAACTCTTTCTGTCATGTGCATATGTAACGTTGTACACCAAAGTCTGTTGAAAGGAGATTGGAGGATGTGTTCTTATGTATAGACAGTTATTTACAGAGAGGAAGTAGAGTAGAGCTTAAGGTTGGCACAAAGGCTGGTGAGTGATCATCTCCTCTTCGTGTTCATCCTTGCCTGCATTCCCTGCCCCCCCAAAAGATTAATAATATTCCTTGACATCTGCAGGACCGATCTGGGCAGCGGAGAACACAGTGACAGTTCCAGAGGCACAGGTGGTAGTAGTTGGTGAATTGCTGCTTGAGTTGTCAGTGATTCAGTCCTTGAACTGTTGAAAACTTAGACAAGTACATGTTATTTGTCCCCTTAAATTGTGCAGTCTGTTTCTCTTTGTATTCAGTTGTAGAATTCCTCCATCTGTATCAATTTAATTTTGATTTTTAAATATATAAAATATTTAATATGACTTAAATGTTAAAACTATATAAAAGAATTTTCTCAGAGAAATTTTATTCCTTTCCCTATACCTTCTTCTTTTTGTTTCTGCCTACCCTTTGTTTCTGAGTAATTTTATTCTCAGAAAGTAATAAAATTGTTTATCCCTTTTTTTTCCTTTTGGAAAAATAAGTAGGTAAAAAAATTGTATATATATTGAAATGTTTATGTTGACTCCCTCCATCCCCCATTTTTAGTTCTCCTACTTTCCCATGGAAGTCCTTTCTTACTGAAGGTATGGCATATTACATATGCTTTTCACCTTGCTTTTTTTCCTCCAAGCTCACTCTCTGTTAGCTTATGGAAATCTTCCTCATTTTTTCTTAGTTGTGTTATTCAAATGGACACTTAATATCATTTATGATATTTTTGTTATCATAAACAGTTGCTCAGTGAATATTTTTTAAATCTTTAAATTACGACAAAGGCAAGTCCTACAGGAAACTGGCATAAACACAGGTTACCTACAAAGAAAATCAAGATAGGTTTAGATATATGTAATGTACCTAGAACAGAGCGCGACATGAAGTATTTATTTTGTCAGAAATTTATTCTTATTTTTAAGTCATTCATGTACATTATGATGGTAAGTTATTTTAATTGATTCTGTTCATAATTACTCCATATCCATATGAATATGTTGCATATATTGTACTTTGTGGTTTTCGTAACTCAGCAGAGATAGCACCTCATGCTTGTCCTTGGCACTACAGTAGGATTTAGTAGATGGTATACAGGGTGGGTCAAAAGTGTGTTTACACTCCTTGGCTAGTGTGGCTCTATGGGTTGATCACCAGACTGCGTACGAACCAGGGCATCACCAGTTTGATTCCCAGGCGGGGTATGAGGCTGGCTGGCAAGGGCCAGATCTCCACTTGGGTGTGTGTGAGGGGCAATCTCTGACACATTGATGCCTTTCTCTCTCTCTTTCTCCCTCCCTCTCCTCTCTTTAAAAAGTAAAAAATAAAAATCTGTTTAGAAAATATATATTTACAGTTGTGAGTACGTGAAACATAGTTTACTCTTATATTATTATTTATTAATTATTGTATTATTTTCCATATGAGAACTGTAAACCACTTTTGACCCATCCTATATTTTGTCATCTCTCTCCTATTTGGAATTACAAATCCCTAGAGACCTGGCTTTTCAGCACCTAACAGAATGCCTGGCATTAGTAGGTATTTAATATATTTGTTAATTGAAAGAAAGGATTTAAAAAATCATTACAGCTTTAGCAAAGAGGGAATAAAAGGAAATTGTGTTCACTTCCTATTTTCCTAGTAAAAGCACACATCTGTTTCATTCATTTTTTTCTTTATTTTTTTCTCTCCAAATTTAGTTTGTGCTGAGGCCTATAACCCTGATGAGGAAGAGGAAGATACTGATCCGAGGGTAAGAACTACAGCAAAGGGTGCTAGGTAGAATTGTTTTATAACCCACTTCCTCCCCTACTCCTCTACATACCAAATCAAATCATGCTGGTAATTAAATACAAATTAAATCTAGCAGATTGACAAATATTAAGAATTATACACCTGAAACTAATACAAAATAACATTGAATGTAAACCGAAGTTGAAAAATAAGCCCTGGCTGGTGTGGCTCAGTGGACTGAGTACTGGCCTGTGAACCAGAGGGTCGCTGGTTGAATTCCCACTCCAGGCACATGCCTGGGTTGAGGGCCAGGTCGCCAGTGGGGGGAGGGGCATGCAAGAGGCAACCAGTTAATATTTCTCTTACACATCAATGGTTTTCTCCCTCTATTCTTTATCCCTCCCCTAAAAATAAATAAATAAAATCTTAAAAAAAATAAGAATAGCCCTGACTGGTGGAGCTCAGTGGATCGAGTGCAGGCTGTAAACCAAAGGGTCCCCAGTTCAATTCCCAGTCAGGGTTGTGGGCCAGGTCCCCAGTGTGGGCACATGAGAGGCAACCACACATTGATATTTCTCTCCCTCTCTTTCTCCTTTTCTTCCCCTCTCTCTAAAAATGAATAAATAAAATCTTTTTTAAAAGTCTATTTATAAAAAATATGTATATATATAAAATAACATTTTTAAAAAGAAGAATGAAAGCAAGGCTAACTGAGTTACTGGTAAGAAGGGGTGCCTAGCTATACCTATCAAAGCCTTAAGCTGAGTCAGGACAACTGGCTCAGCAGTTACCTGAAGGAGAATTCATTCCTTAACAGTTGGATCTATTTGTACAATTATTTCTCGAAGGCTATATCTCAGAGGTTAACAGTGGTTGTGGCCGGACTGTGGTTGACTTTTGGGAGCTTTTTAAAAAACTTCAGTTTTAAAATTCTTATACAGTTAACAAATTACTTCTATAAAAGCAAATGTGAAGCATCATTTTTAAAAGACTGATGTTATAAAAGAAACTTTGATGATCTTTCAAGTATACCTTGAAATGAATAGCCTATGAAAGATTTCTGAAGTATTCTAATAATAAAATGCTGCCATTGTGTGAATATAATAGACATGTAGGTTTTTAAAAATATTTTTATTCTGGATATTGTAAAATTCCTGATGACTTTTAAAAGTTAAATTGATTTTTTTACTAACTTTATTCAAAATGCTTCACACTTTTGATGTTATTTCTAGTTAGATTACATGATGTACCTTTCTTTTAGGACGAAGACAATACTTAGAAACGAGCTTGATGGGTCTCTCAGTTATAAACAACAGCAGTACTAGCGAAAATTATTTTCTAGTTCAATAAATGTCAAATATAATAATAGTAATAGTTTTGAGCATCTACTAAATGTCAGGTACTGTTTTATACACTGCATATACTAACTTATTTAATCTTTATGACAACTCTAATTTTATTTATTTTTAATACTTTTTAAAAAGATGTTTATCTATTTATTTTTAGACAGAGGGAAAGAGGGAGAGAAACATCATCAATCAGTTGCCTCTGCACACCCCCAACTGGGGGCGTGGTCCACAACCCAGACATGTGCCCTGACCAGGAGCTGAATAAGCGACCTTTGGGTTTGCAGGCTGGCGCTCAGCCCATTGAGCCATACCAGCCAGGGCACATCTCTAATTTTATAGATACCACCACTACTATTACTATTGCTAATAATAATGATTACTATTATTTGTTGATGTTTGAGTTCTAGCTTATATAGCCATTGTTTACTTTCCATATTTGCTTGGATTTCAACAGACAACTCAAACTTAACATGAATTCCTGATTATCTCTCCTTTTAAGCATTCTTTTCACCATAGTCTTCTCCAGCTCAATTTATGGCAGTACCATCCTTCAAGTTGCTCAGGCCAAAAACTTTAGGGTCACCCTCTGTTCCTCTCATTTTTTCATACCCATGTTTAATTTTTCAGCAGATTCACTGGGCTCAGTCTTTAAAACATAGCCAAAATTCCACTGCTTCTCAACACCTCCACTGCTACCACCTTGTTCCTAACTATCACCATCTGGCAATGGGATAATGACAGTAGCTTCCTGGCTTTCCCCCTTTCTTCTCAAGGCTGTTCTCTACTCAGCAGCTAGGGTGAGCCTTTAAAAACTTTAGATCTCTTCCTTTCCTCAGTCGCAATCCTTAAACTGCCCCCATGTCACTGGAGAAAAGTTCCAGGTCTGTGACCTACAATGCCCTCTGCATTTGGGCATCACCCACACCCAGTCCCCCAACCTGCTCTCTCCCCAATCTTCCCCCTCACTCTGCATTACACATCTGTCTCCTGGCTGTTTTTCAAACCTGCTGTTGAAACATGCTGTACATGCTGCACAGACATGTGTACCTACCATAAGGCCTTGTTTTTACCTGCCATTCCCTTAGCTTGAAGTGCTTTTCCCGCAGAGATGGCCAACATGACTCCCTTCCTCAGATTGTCCTCACTTCCTTGAGGTCTTTACACAAATGTCATCATCTCAGTGAGGCCACGTCTGGACACACACACACAGACACCCTTCCCTAACTTATTTTTCTGCTGAGCCTTATAACTCTTCAACATATTTTTATGTATTTACTGAATACAAGAGCAGGTGTGTTTGTCTGTATGTTCACTACTGTGTCCCCAGAGGTAGGACAGTGCCTGGCACCTGGCAGATACCTAGCATTTGTTGAGGGAACAGATCTAGAGCCAGCCCTCTGCTTTACGAAAGAGGACTCTGAGGCTTCTGGCAGGGGCGGGCAGCTAACTTGCTGGCAGCCACACAGTTGGTGCTTTTCAGGCCCCAGGGTGGGTGCTCTTCATCCTCATGATATTACCCTTCACCATCAGGGCACTGCTTGGAATTTATATGCATTTGAAGTTACAGTAAACACACTCTTAATTTTTCCTACTTTTTAGGAGAGGGAAGTATACCAATTTGTAAGTAAAGTAAGATTTTAAAATGTAGTTTAAAATTTCCTTGGTTTTATTTGTATTGGCAGGTGATTCATCCTAAAACTGATGAACAGAGATGCAGACTTCAGGAAGCTTGCAAAGATATTCTCCTTTTCAAAAATCTTGATCAGGTAACATTGATTTTGAAAATATTTTTGTCTCTTTATTTTGCTTCTGTAACTTGTTTCCTGAGCCCACACAGCCCAGCTGGCTCACTGCTCCCTATGCAATTTTCTAGCTAAATTATCTCTTATAATTTGAAAAATAAAATAGCTTTATCTTTTAGCTTTTTTCCTTTGTCATTTAAACAGTTTTAGTGTCTTAACCACAGCTATGTGAGGTGTAAAACTTTAAACTCGTCTTACTTGCAGATGTTTGCGTTGTGTGGTGAGCTTTTCAGGTGACTTTAGTTTTTCGTAGAGCAGCTTTGACACTTCCTCCAGACAGTACCATTTGAGGGCCATGCAGTTTGGTCATGTAAAAAGAATGCTCAGGTTTGAGCGACCCTGGCTTAGTTAAAGGGTCTGAATTTATGCTGCAGAGTAATTTCTCCGAAGATGCCCGTGTGGAGTTCTCTTCATCTGTATCTGGAAGAGTGTGACTGCTTCTCAGGCCTTAGGTGTGGAGCACCTCCTGGGATTACTTCCCATGGAAAACCTCAGGCATGGGGCGCACACAGAGTGTTCTGTGTACAGGGTCCAGCAGAGGGATCTCTGCATACGCTTGTTTTCCCTCCCTCGGCAGAGATGGAGAGCAGGGGCCACCTCCTGAAGACAAAACAGTCTTCAGATCTCCTCTGTCTCCTTCACTTTGAGGGGCCACATGCTGAAGCCATGAATGGCTGAGATGCTGGACCTTCAGGGGAATCCCCAAATGTACAGACATAGGAAGGCTGGGATTAGAATTTTACTACTACCCAGTTCCTGCAGATAAGTCTTCTAAAGATATTCCCACAAACCCTCCCTGGGAATCTGGCTGGCCATACATGAATCTGTGATACATCAGTCAAGGGGACTAGCCATCTCTGGGAAACCAATCTGTTTGCTAGCTCTGTGGTTTTAGGAATACCCAGAACATTAGTCAGAGTTTTATTAGACTCAGGCTGAATAAAATAAAACAAAACAAGGACTGTGAGCTCAAGGAAAGGCTGGTTGTGAGAAATACTGGTCTGTCAGCTGTTTTCTCTAGATGACCCATCAGTATCAACGGAAAGGGGAGGTACTTCTTTATTTGCTATGAATAAAACCCTTTGTGAACTTAATACCATTAGATGTTCTAAGGGAAGTTGCTATATCAATTTAATAAAGTTTTGTTAGTTTTGGAGAATATCATTTTAGCTTCAAAATGATAATTGAATTTTTAGATTTATTGGTAATTATATTTTTCTAACATTTCATCATGAAAATATTCAAATACAACAAATTTTAAAGAATTTTCTGGAACAAGCATTTATTCACTACTTTGATTAATATTTACTGTGTTTGCTGTGTTATATACCATCTATCTATCCATTTCTCAGCAAAGGGATCTGCAAACTTTTTCTTAAAGAACCAGATAATAAATATTCCACCGCAGTTACTCAATTTGGTTATTATAGCAGGAAAGCAGCCATAGGCAATACATAAATGGAAGGGTGTGGCTGCACTCCATTAAAACATTAGTTAGAAAAATAGGCAGCTGTTTGTTGGGTCCTGTAGTAACCCATCTTACTTTAGGTGGTGCATTTCACAGTTAATTGCAGGTATCAGTATTCTTTCCCTTAAACACTTTGGCATGCGTGTCATGAACTAGAGCTTAATTAATACTTGCTTATAATTTTTTCATGTTTTAAATATGTGTTCACAGAAGTTTGACCAAATTGTACACTTAGGCAATCCAAACCCCTATTAAGATATAGTCACCCTGATTGATGTGGCTCAGTGGATTGAGCATCATCCTGCAAACTGAAAGGTGGCCAGTTTGATTCCCAGTTAGGGTACAGATCTGGGTTGTGGGCCAGGTCCCCAGTTGGGGGCAACTGGTAGATTTATCTCTCAAATGTTTTTTCCCTCTTTCTCACTCCCTTCCTCTCTCTCTAAAAGTAAATAAATAAAATATTTTTAAAAAATAAAATTTAAAATAAATCTTTAAAAAAAGATATAGAACATTGTCACCACTCCAGAAAGTTCCCTCATGCACCTTCATGATCATTTCTTGCCCCTGTGTGGGGACGATGCTCCAACAAACTGAGCTTACTTGGCCAGGGCTATTTTGGACTAGTTTTAACCTCACAAAAAAAGGTTGCAAAAAAGGACAGAGATCTCATACATTCCTCAACCAGTTCCCTCAATATTAACATCTTATATATACCATAGTACAATTATCAAAACCAGGAAATTAATGTTGTTACAATACTGTTTAAACTACAAACCTTCAACACCTCATGCAAATTTGACTTCTTTTCTCACTAATGTCTTATTTTGTTTTCTTCTGTTTTCCGGTTAAGGATCTAATCCAGAATCCCACGTAGCATTTAGTTGTTATTTATTTTTAGTCTATGCTAATCTGTGACAGTTTTCAGTTCTTTCTGTCTTTCGTGATGTTGGCACTTTGAAGAGTACTTCTTAATTATCTCGTAGAATGCACCTCAGTTCGAATTAGCCTGATATGTCCTCATGATTGGGAAACAATTACACATTTTTGGCCAGACTCCCACAGTAATTACGTTGTGTCCTTCTCAGAGAATCATATGAAGGGGTCCGTGAAATCAATGAGTCTCATTGCTGGCGACGGCAGTTCTTCCCTTGTTATTGCCGAGTAGCAGTCTATTGCATAAAAGGCCAGTTTGCTCATCCATCTTTCTGTTGATGGGTGCCCGACCTGTCTCTCATTTTTTAGCTCTTACAAATAATGCTATGGACATTTTGTACAAGTCTTTCTGTGAACTTTTTTCCCCATTTCTCTTAAGTAAGCTGCCTGAATCATAGGATAGGTATTTATTTGATTTTATAAAAGTAGGTCTTTTTGAAAGCAGCTGTATCATTTTGCATTCCTTCCAACAATATGTGAGATTCCCAGTTGCTCCTTATCAACATTTAATATTGTCTACTTTCTTATAGTTTAGCCATTCTGGTAAATGTATTTATCTCAATTTTTAAAAATTTAAGTTTCTACTTTTAAATTTTCAAATTTACAGAAAGTCAGAATAGTACCATGAACAGCCATACCCCTTTTACCTAGACTGACAGTTAACGTTTTGCTACATTTACTCTTTCTCTCACATGCATATGTATACATGCCTAATAAGTACATATAAACTGCTTTTTCCTGAAGTTGTATTTTCCAAGAACAAAGATATTTTCTTACATTAATACATTACTACTATTAAACTCAGGGAATTTAATATTGGTGTGATAACATTACCTAACATACTCCATATTCAGATTTTCCCAGTGAAGTTCTCTGTAGCTTTTTGGTTTTGTTTTTCAAATCCTGAATCCCATATTGCTTTTGGTTGTTACAGTGTCAGTCCCCTCTAACCTAGAATGCTCCCTTAGCACCTTACTCTGTATCTCATGACACTGGTGTTTTTAAAGAGGCCAGGGGAGAAGAAGAGTTACTCAGAACAAGAGGCTGCCAGTGCACAGCCCCCAGGCCAGACACAGCCAGGTATAGCTGTATATGTTTGGTCTGTGTCGTACGTGAAAATCTGAATTTGTTACCGGTACAAGTCATGCATTGCTTACAAACAGGGATAGCTTCTGAGAAATGTATTGTTCAGCTATTTCGTCACCATGTGAACATCAGAGCGCACTTATGCAAATGTGGTACAGCCTACTACACACGTAAGGCATATGGTATAGCCTGTTGCTTCTAGTGAAGGCCTGTCCAGCATGTTACAATGCTGAATACTTTAAGCAATTGTAAACAGTGGTGAGTTTTGTGTATCTAAACATATCTAAACAACAGGAGATTAAATCAAGCACAAAAGAAAAATGATGCAATCACGAGATGCCATAAACACGAGATGTATGAGGCTGCTGCTAACACAGCATATTGTGTTACAAAAAACTTTTTTTTTAATAAATGGAAGGAGTACACTCTAATGATAAAAAGTGTAGTACAGTACATACATAAACAAGTTACATAGTTGTTTATCATCATCAAGTATTATATCCTGTACAAATTATATGTGTGACACAACTGTCAGTGGGTTTGTTGACACCACCGTCCCCACAGATATCACCATAAACATGTAATGTGTTGTGCCATGATGTCGAGGTGGCTGCAGCCTCACTAGGCAATAGGAACTTTTTAACTCCATTATCATCTTACTAGACCACCATCGTGTATGCAGGCTGTCGTTGACCAAAACATTTTTATGCAGCTCTTGACTTTATTGGAACACAAGATGGCAACACTGGGCTGACATTCCACATGAATGTGGATGGCATATGAGTAGTGAGCCTTCCTTTTTATATTTGTCAGCTTGTACAGTATTCAACATATGTGGAACTGTAGAACGAAAGTGATGTTTTTTGGTGATACTCAGTTATTTCAGGTAGCATAGTCACACTGACAGAACACTGAATCACATGAAATTATCCACCAATAAAATTATGTCCTGGCCAGGTCTTCAACATTTCTCTAAAGAAAGAGTCTTTCTTTGAGTTGAAGCTTTTTTTTTTTAAAGATTTTATTTATTTTTAGAGGCAGGAAGGAGGGAGAAAGAAAGGGAGGAAAACAATGTGTGGTTGCCTCTTGAGTGCCCCCTACTGGGGACCTGGCCAGCAACCCAGGTGTGCATCCTGACTGGGAATCAAACTGCTAACCCCTTTGGTTTGCAGGCTGGCACTCAGTCCACTGAGCCACACCAGCCAGGGCTGAAACTGGTATTCTTTACTGAGCTCTAACGGTCACTGATCTGCCTGCCTGACAGAGGCCCTAGTCTGAAACCAATGTTTTGTTAGAATTGAATAGCATTGTTTTGTTTTCATTATACTTATTGATACAGTTACCTTCTGGTTATGGCAGGTAATATTGGTAAGTAAGCAATTGTACGTGTTTGTATAGAAATGATTGAAGCAGTATTAGCTATCTGATAATAGATCTCATTTACTGAGTACCTGTTATGTAATACTTTCCTTATTATTTATTAAGCCCCTTTATACATATGAAAAGAAGTGAGAGAGGTGAAGTGATGTGCTTGTCTAGTCAGAGCAGTTGTACTACTCCAAAAGATAACCTCCAGCGCCATCCCAGCCCCTTAGATCTGATAATCCTGTTAAATTAATACCTACAAGAAGGTGGCATCATATAATTTTACATGTGACATAGTGGAGGATCAGGGCCAGTGGCAGGCATGTGGGTTGGGTGAGAGAATGGGCACCATGATTTAGATTTCTGTGTTTGCTTAAATTATGGAACACTTTTTAAAACAATGTTGCCTCAGAAAAACTCAGCATCTGAGCTGTGTACACGGAGGTACAAAGCCGAATTGTTACAGGAAAGCACTTGTTTCAGTAGTCCTTAAGTTTCTGCTTGCATATGGGGAATAATCTGATTTTGGGACTTCTGTTATGTAGTCACAAACTGAGATAAGCATAGTCATTTTTTTCCCAGCAGATGTGAAAACCATCTTTTCTCCTTGTGTTTACCCTGCAGGAACAGCTTTCTCAAGTCCTCGATGCCATGTTTGAAAGGGCAGTCAAGGTAGATGAGCATGTTATTGACCAAGGAGATGATGGAGACAACTTTTATGTCATAGAACGGTAAGAGTTGGGGCTTTGCGGTTGTGCAGCCACACTTACAGTGACTCATGTTTAGGACAAGTGCTTTACGCTACACTGCATTTGTTCAGTCCCAAGAGGACATAGGCAGGTGAACAAGCTTCCCAGAGCTTACCCATCTCCTTCCACAGCCTGCCCCTTTCTACTGTGGTCCTGAGTCCTCAGTACTCCCCATACTTGGGTTGCCACTATCTCCATGGAAAGTCTCCTTTACAGTTAGGCAAGATGTGCTTTATAAACCTGTTGTCAGTGTTCAGGAGAATTGATTTCCTGAAGAATAGCTGTGATTCTGTTATCATACGAATCTTTCAATCCCAGCCTCATTTTACATGGGAAGACACTGCCTCAACCTCTGCCTCTGTTCCAGGTATAAGCCATGTTGGAAAATACGAAATATGTGGGTTTGACCTGCTTGCCTTAGTGTGCTCTAACATCTGGAGCTGTTAGTATCATCTGGGGGACTCTTTGTGACTGTTATTGAAAGGGGTACCTCACCAGAGTTTAAGATCAATATGATGTGGCCTTAACCAATAACTTCCATATTTATTTTTTAATTTTTTTAGAGGTTAATTACTTTTTATTGTTGAATTATATTGTCAAATCTACATCTACAGTTTAGTCAGGAAAAAATGCTTTGCATTTACATCAAGGAAATTTTTTCTTTTGAAGTAATTTCAGAGTTACAGAAATGTTCCACAAATAATACAAAACAATTCTCATAAACTTAGTTCCCCAGGGGTTTTTAACAAATTGCTTTATTGTCTGAGAGTAAGTTGCAATTACAATGCCCCTTCACCACCAAATACTTCAGTGTATATTTCCTACAAATAGGACATTCTTTTTTTTTAATTCTTTATTTTATTGATTATGCTATTACAGTTGTCTCATTTTCCCCCTTCACTCCCCTCCACCCTGCCCAACCCCTCCCACCCACATTGCCCCCTTTAGTTCATGTCCATGTGTCATAAGTTCTTTAGTGTCTACATATCCCATACTGTTCTTACCCTCCCCCTGTCTATTTTCTCCCTACTGTCTATGCTACTTATTCTCTATATCTTTTCCCCCTCTCTCCTCCTCCCACTTCCCTGTTGCTAACCCTCCATTCGATGACTTTTTTTTTTACTGTTCATATTTTTAATCTTCTTTTTCTTAGGTAAGTCCCTTTAACATTTCATATAATAAGGGCTTGGTGATGATGAACTCCTTTAACTTGACCTTATCTGAGAAGCACTTTATCTGCCCTTCCATTCTAAATGAAAGCTTTGCTGGATAGAGCAATCTGGGATATAGGTCCTTGCCTTTCATGACTTGGAATACTTCTTTCCAGCCCCTTCTTGCCTGTAAGGTCTCTTTTGAGAAATCAGCTGACAGTCTGATGGGAACTCCTTTGTAGGTTACTGTCTCCTTGTCTCTTGCTGCTTCTAGGA
>PVIA01018134.1:0-13517 GCA_004024845.1 Tonatia bakeri
CCTCCTCCTCCTCCTCCTCCTCCTTCTTCTTCTTCTTCTTCTTCTTCTTCTTCTTCTTCTTCTTCTTCTTCTTCTTCTTCTTCTTCTTCTTCTTCTTCTCCTCCTCCTTCTCCTCCTCCTCCTCCTCCTCGTCCTCCTTAATATTCAAAGAAGAGGCACAGTGTTAGAAGATAACCTAAATGAATTAGGAGAAATTCTTCTGGTTAAGGAAGTGGGTGGAGTTGGAGTGAGACAAGAGATGAGGCAATCCATGTGCTGGCAGGACAGAAATGACTGCTGTGAAAGCACCTAGAGACCAATAAATAAACCAATTCACTGCCCATGTTTATATTGTCCTATTTTTTAACCTACATGTCTTACCAAAATTTGTCTATGCACTAAGCCACTGGCAGAATTTAGGGGATGATTTTTGCTTAAAAAGGCTAAACACTATGTTATAATTTTTGTAGTAGGAATCTGAATATCCAAATAAAATTTGAATGCCAAAGACTTCTTTCAAATTTCTATTAAAAGTATGGGTACAATGAGTAATGTTGAGAGAAAAAAAATATATTGCTTCTTCCATAAATGCAACTGACTTAGAGTTTTTGGTGATGACACTATTATTCTTTCAAACAAACATAACATATTAGGCATAAAAATAAAATCAAGTGAGAATTCAGCCCTCTTGTATATAATGTCCTTTAATACAGTATTCCTTGAAGAAATCTTTGATGTATGAATGTCATCTATTATCTTTTTAACCTTGTCAACTTCATTAGCTTCCCCAATAATAATGTTTCCAAGAATGGTTCTATATGGAGCAGTGTATGGAATTGTATTAAGCCAAAGGAGCTTATCACTTTGAGGACTGGAAAGAACAGACTGTACTATGTGATTTTATATTTAATGAATATATGATTTGCTTTACTGAAGCATAACACCTGTTTCTCTGTCTGATGTGGTTATAGGTGTCCTTTGTGGTCTTCAAAGATATTTATTACATGAAATGTACTATGATTACTTTTGTAAAATTTTAGGTAATCATTAGCCATGATTTTGAGATAGATGGTTGCCACATTTAACACCGTACAGCTCTAAAAGTTAATTTAATTAATGAGTTTTGAAAAATAAAATGTGAAATATGGGGTTAAAAAGAGGAATAAAGGCCTGCTAGAGAAAATGAAGTAGTCTTCTAACAATGGAGTTCCAAACTACCCTAAAATCTCAGTCAGTGCTTTTAATTTTTAGTCTGGATTTTTCAATTATTGGTTTTAGAGAGAGGGTGAGAGACAGTGAAAGAGAGAGAGGTATAGAAACATTGATTTGTTGTTCTCCTTATTTATGCAGTCATTGGTTGTTTCTTATATGAGCCCTGACTAAGGATAGAACCCAAACCTTGATGTTGTCAGGACAACACTTTAACCAGGGCTTAGTCTGGTTATTTTGATGTGTAAGTAAAATGTGGAACTAATCAAAGAAGACACAGGATTTTCCAGAAAAACTTTATATTCAAAAATTTTGTATTCAAAACTTTAGCTGTACCACTAATTACTATTGGGATCTAAGGCAAATCACTTACATACTTTGTGCCTCAGTGTGCATGGATAAAATGGGGGAAATTATATTATTTAGCTACTTGTATTTTTTCAGTAGATAATAATGATATAATCTATAATATTTTCTATAATCTACAATCTATCCTATATTAGGATATTATATAATATCCTAATATTTTGTAGCATAATATTTATGAAGAAATTCATACAATATCTCATCCAGAATAAGAAATGACTAAATACATAGCAGTAGTCATTATTTTTGAAAAGGAGGGAAATCACGATTAGAGAATATCTTTGAGAATATTTGATACAGAACAGCATTGGTCTCCCATTTGAAGATAATCACTTTTGCACGATTGTCTTTTGCAGAGATAGATAGAGAGAGAGAGAGAGAGAGGAAAAGAAACAGAGAGAGAAAGTAAACTACAATCATTATTTCATTTTAATTCAACAGATTTAGTGAACAAATTCCACATCCTTTTCTATTGCTCTGAAGGGGTTCTTCAAGGCACTGGGATAAAAACTATCCTCAAGAAAATTAAAATCAAGTGAGGAAATCTGACAGGTAAACATATTTATTAACAAATATTGTGAAATATCAATTCAGTTCATTTTTGATCATCTACCAAGAATATTTATTATTTTTTAAAAAGTCTTAGTATTTTATCAGAAAACATTTGATGTGCCTTAGTCAAAATGGTGTTAATTTCTCTAGTTATCAAAATGAATAACTGCTTCAGGGGAAAAGGGGAAGGGTTTACAGGAACAAAGTTAATAGACACATGGATAAAAACTAGGGGGAGGGTGGTAATGGATGGGAAGATGGGAGGGGGGTGGGTGGGCTTGACTGGGAGTAAAGGGGAGAAAACTGTACTTGAAAAAAAATGAATAACTGCTTAAATGTTAATTTGACAAACAGGAAGTGTCTTCTATGTTCAAAACACTATATTAAGTACAGTCCTTTCCTTTCCAACGTTCAGTTTATTGAGGAAATAGATTAAAAGATAGTATTTGATTTTGTTACAAAGCAAAACAGTTTAAATACTGTAATAAAGATTTAATGTGCAATAGTGGTAGATTGGATTATGCTTCTTGAGATAGGTGAGATTTTTAACTGTGCCTTCAAAGAATAGGAGTTCAACTTCTCAGTAGGAGATTGAGCAGGAGACCAGGGGGACTTTTGTAAACAGAGACCAGCAGAAATAAATGGCCAGAGGTTTGAGTACAGAGTGAGTCAAAAGTTACAGAATCTAATGTCACTTTGCACCCATAGGAAGGGCTAAATTAAAAAGGACAGACAATAGTAAGTCCTGGTGAGTTTGTGGAGAAATCAGAAGCTGCATGTATTGCAAGCAGGATCGTAGAATGGGGTAGCCACTTTGGAAAACAGTTTGCAATTCCTCAAATGTCAAGCTTGGCATTACCATACCCTGCAATTCTAGTCTTAGGTGTATACTCCAAAGATTATGAAAGCAACTGTCGATACAAAAACTTATACATGAGTGTTGATGGCAACATTATTCATAATATTTCAAAAATAAAAATAACCCAGATGTTCATCAACAGGTAAATGGATGGCATATTATAAGGCCATAAATAAGGCATCTAGTATTACACATGCTATGGCATGGGTTAATCTTGAAAATATTATAGTACATGAAATAAGTCAAACACAGAAGACACATCTTGTGTGATTCCATTTATATAAAAGTGTCCAGAAAAGCAAATCCAGACAGAAAGAAAGTAGTAGTAGTAGTAATAGTTAGTAATGGCTATGGAGGGCTGGTGAATGGGGGGTAGAATGACTGCCAAAGAGTATGAGATTTCCTTGTAGGATGATGAAATGTTCTAGATCATTGTGATGGTGACACAAATTGGTGACTATACCAAAAGTCACTGCATTGTTCACTTGGAAATGGTTAATTTTATGGTATGTAAATTCCATCTCAGTACAACTGTATATAAATAGAATATAGACAGTTACTGGAGTAAGAAAGGTGTAGCCTATATTTTGAAAGCCAATTTATGGAGATTCCATACAAGAGTCCCTGATTTCCTCCTATAGTCAATAAGGGATAATTGCAGATTTTAAGAGCATGGTGCTAAGACTAATATGTGACATTTTTAATAGCTTAAAAATTGCCAAGATCTGATATGTGACTTGCATGGGCTATTTATTTCATTAATACTGTTATGTAGACATTATTATTATTCCCAATTCACAGAGTTTGAAATTGAGTCACAGATGGCTTAAACACATTGGTAGCTTGTGAAAATGCCAGGACCGAAGATCCTAATGTTATTTTTTAATACTACAATGCCTTTTGACATTATCAGAGTTGCATTCTATGATGAACACTTATTTTAGAAGAGACTAGAGACCAGATGGTTATTGCAGTAGTTCAAATGAAATATATGAGTGACTTATGGCAATAATGGCAGAAATATTCTATCAGAATATTTAAATTTGGATCCAATATTTTGGTGTGGCAAAAACATTTATACAAAATAGAGACACTATTTGTAAGAAAAGATTTGGCTTAAAATGCAAAAATAAGTCCAGAATGACCAAGCGACTGAAATTTAGTTGTCTCATAAACAGAAAATTTCTAGAGTCAAGGTTTCTTGAGTATGGTAAGCTTAGAAAAACAGTTAATGGCTAAGTGTTAAGGAAAACAGTTTTACCATTAAATATTCATTGGTAAAGGACTAATCCTATTTTGTATGCTGAACCATTATAATGCTCCTAGTAATTACCGATCCACCTATTTTTATGCTACCCTATCCTCTGTGGCTTGTTTTAAATGCTTTTCTTAGTAGGGTGGAAAACTCATAAGCTTTAAACTATGGTTTTGTATTGACACAAATGTTTCCCCAACCTTTAAAATGCTTTGGGGAACTCTTAAAATTGTATCACTGCCTGTTTGAAAAACCAACCTGGTGCTAATTGTTAATGTGCTGTTTCACACTGCAGCTTTTTTTTGTGTGTTATTGCCCTTCAATAAACACCCTCTTAGAAATACCAAATCGAGTTGGGCTTTGGAGAGACTTTTTCTCTAAAGCATGGAGATATAAAGTGCTAGCAAGCTTCCCAAAATGTGTCCTCGTTTTTCAAGCTGAGAAGTTGGTATCCATATCAGAGAACTCTCTGAAAAAGGACTCAGCAGCCTGAAGATTAAAAAAACAACTGTAGATGCAAACACTACCGATGACAAAACAAAGAAAACTCCTGTATTTGATATTAGAAGAAAAATATGTAGGATCAACAAAAAAGAATGAGCAACAGTTTTTGGGGGGGTTAATAAGGTAAAATTATTAATAGGATCTCATTAATAGGAAAAAATCAAAATAAAGCCACAACATTGAGCAGACTTTGTCTTGCGTGCTTTACTTGGAGCCAAAGAGCAAGCCAGAAATGTATGAAAAGCTTTTCTTCTCTTTCATGCTCTAGTACTATGGGTTCAACATTATCACTATAAATAGGACTTTGAGAAACTGAACGATTCTGTTGTCTGCAGCTCTAACCATACCTGAAAAAAATCACTCTTACAGGGCAACTGAGATGTTTTTCCTATTACCAGCAGTATTCTGGCAGTTTACATTGTAACAATTCATCTATTCAAAAATACTCAGTATGTATTTTATGCAGGCATTGTGATCAACAGTGGTCATCAAGAGTTAAAATGCACACTGTTTTCATGTTGTGTAACACTTAACATGAGAGATAAGCTAGTAAATATTTACATCATTGCATAATAATATCAATACTGTAGGTATGCACATATTGTGTAAACACATTTAAAAAACACTTTACCTGAGGAATTAGTAAAAGAGCAAAGGCCTTCACTATATGATGACAGTGAGGTCAGTGTTCAATGTTATCCAGTGACTAACAAGGTGATTTGAGAGGGAACAGAATGAGAGGAATTATCCAGTTGTAGGAAGCTTTACTTATTTATGCCCAGATAAAAATAACATGGCCAATTACACATCATGAACAATTTGTAAAACCCAATGGGCAGATTTATGTTACTCATCTATTAATTCCAAATCAGGTACACAAAACAGAAAATTATGTGACAATTTTAAAAATAAAAACAGTTAATTCTTTAACCAATGGTTGTCATGTTTTATTTTCAAAATCAATTCTTAGAATCACTGGAGTAGAATCTTCATGCAAAACTTGACTAGTAGTTTTAATTTGAGAAGAGAATATAAATGAACGCTGACTCTCAAAAACATTTTGGGATATAAAATTAATATACTGTATAATTTAATTTCAGTTTTGGTTTCATTTCTTTTTTGATCCATTGACTCCAAGATGTTCCGGCATGAGTACTGTGTCTTCCTCCTTTTTGTTTAGTTCTCCTATTAGTGTCCTATTGTTACTAACCCGAAGGACTTAGGCAGCTGTGCTTCAGAATGGATAATTCTGTTTCAACTTGCACTTCAACCGGAAAATGACTTTTTCCTCTAAAAGGGCTTCAGAAACCCTCCTTCATCAAAGTAAACCAAAAATGCTAATAAAGCAGACAGAAGCCAGATAATGCCTTGATATAAAATACTTGGATTAGAAAGAGAGAAAACTGTCTCATTTTGCAATCAAGTCTGGGCTGCATGCCACAAGAAAAGACAAACTTACAAGACAGGTGCTGCTGAGAGGGAAAGCTGTTTATTCAAGTGTCGGCCTCCTGAGAGATGGGGGACTCTTGTTGAAGTCCATCTTAATATCTCAGTGCAGGCAGGGGTTTTTATCAGGAAGAGAGAGGGAAAGCAGAACAAAGAAATCAGTGGGGGTGGTGGGGTGAAAGATCTCTACGGGTAAGTCGGCACAGTCCTTTCCAATGATTATCTCAAAACTGCTCTAGAGGAGGTGTGGTTTGCAGGTCGAGAGTCAGCAAGTTCCCAGAATGTTCAGTTGTTGGACTCAGCCTCCTTCACCAAAGCTAATTTATGGAACTCTTACACAAGTGTACAACTTATCCATGGGTTGCATATTAGTTAATAATTCATCTTTTATAAAAAAGCACTTTTAACAGAAATGAGTAGCGAGCACATTACACTTTGTGCAAAGCGTGTGCGAAGACAGACTTGACTCGTAGTAGAACATTATTGGGTCCAGGTCACACAAACTTCTAGCAGAGAATCCAAACTGAATGAGAACTAGTCTCTTAAACATAAACAACTAGAACTAGTTTTTATAAGCATGCTATATTGACTGTAATATTTATTTTTAATGAACTTTATCTCTATGTGTGCTCCTTTTGTGAGATATCCCTGAAGTATAAAAGTAAAAAAACAAAAAACAAAACAAAAAACCCATAAAACAAAGTAACACTAAGAAAATGCCTATTTTGTATTTAAAACTATACTTATTTAGCATAAAATTTGAAACTCAATATTTTTCTCTTCATTGGATGAAGAATTTTAGAAAATACAATTTATTTTTGTGTCAACATATTAATAAACATTCTGGGTTTAATAAAATATATACTTTATGTTGCTATGTTCAAATTTGCTTTTAGATAAAATTACTCTGTTGTTTGAGCTTTAATCATATTGTTTAATAATTAATTAAATTTCAAATGTCATTAGTGTCCCAACAGCCATTTTGTAGCGCTCAAAGCAGCCACTTAAACCTCTTTAAGCTTCATTTTTGTCTGTTTGTTTGTTTAATTGGAAGTAGAATTGAAACTTTACAAGTCTATGGTAATGATTAGGGACAATGTGGGTATATCACCTAGCATAATGCTTGTCATGTAGTAACTTCTACAATAAATATATAAATGCAATACTGTTATTTAAATAAATTTATTATTATTATATTTTAGGGGAAACTAAAATAATATTATTTTTCAACAAATCTAAAGATAAGTTGGGGAATAAGATGTTTTGTTCACCTATTATGGCAAGTTTTGTTTTTCTAACCAAAAATGTTAAATTGATTTGGCTTACTTTTAAATTCTTTATTTATGTTTAAGTATTTCCCATGTAAGATAAATGACTTCTCTGTCTCTCCTCACTTACCCAGTGACTTCCTCAATCAACAGTACATATTTCTGAGATATGTACAGATAAAAATGCAGTCTTTGTGTGTTAGGTATTGAAAATGGAAAAGCTAAAATATAAGGATAGGTATGAAAAGGGCCTTCTATTAGCACGATGTGGTAAGCAGTAAGTTCAATGACATGGAGCATGATTGGTTTATTAGCAGGCCTGTGATTTAACAAGGTTATTTTATGAGAAAGCTTTGTTATCTTTGCTATATTTCACATTTTTCTTTCTTGAGTGTGGCACATTCAAAAACACTCAGAGGAAAAGGTTATAGCTCATGGCAATGTTTGTTATTTTATTAGAGATGCCTCCATGTAGCCCAATTAAATATGGCACACCCGAGGGGTCTGGCTGATAATCCAGAATAAGTGTGGTTTTTGAAGCAGAAGAACCTCCAGGACACATAACAAAAAGTAATAGCGGTTATTTCCCACTGTACATGAGCACAACATCCATCACAAGGAAGGGGAACAGCCACTGAGGTCTTTTTAATGAACTGTCTCAGGGAAAAATGTCTAATATGTAGTTACATAATAAAAATGCTACAACAACAATTTCTGGGTTGCTTCTGTGCCCACATCACAAGATAATGGCACAAGGATGTGGTTTGGAGACTGTAGTTGGTATCATTATCTCTTAAGTAACAAACAAGTAAAAAACAACTGAGTTTGAGAGTAAGAAAGAGCATGTTTTAGCAATGAGATATTTTTACAATCAGGTTTTAAGGTTATTTTATAATAGCCCTAATACATTTTTAAAAGCAAAACCAAATAAAGAAAAAAAAATAGACTATAACAAATATCCAAATGTCCAGAGAAAACAATAGAGAAAATATGATAAAATTATATTCAGTAGTCTCATCAATTTGCATGGGTTTGCATATCATTTTATGTATGTGTGATATTAACAGATATTGACAGATAAGTAGTGCATTCAGTGACTTAAGGAGCACCCTGGGAACTATAAAGATATAGCAGTGATTTTCCCACATCTGTTTTCTTTTCAAAATACTATTCCAAACCATGTGCTTTGTCCTTTTCAAGTGTTCTCTCATTTGATTGAAGTTCATGTTTTCCAAGGGTTTAGATACATCTACTTGGCTGGATGTGCTAAAATATTCATATTTTAGTGTTTATATTTATTGGTATTTACTTAAATAAAGAATAATCTGTGTTTTGCATTTTAATCATATTTTTTTTTACTTTGAGTCACTTAATATCTTTCAAAGGAAGTGAAATATTGTGTCTTAAATAATAAGCCAAATTGTGTAAATCTTCTTGTAATGAGTCTCCACTACATTATCTTTATGCAACATTTACCTTTAACATTTTCTGTATTTCTATAAAATTGAAGAATTTTACATATAAAGAAAACAGTCGATCAAGTAATATGGAATTAAAAATATATAATTATGTTGAGTGATAAGTCTTAGACTGCATATTAACATTTTAAACATTTGGTTTATATTGGTTTTATTAAAAATAAAGTATTTTTCCTTAGGAATTTGTTATCTAATTTTCAATGCATAACACATGAGAGATTAATGGGACATTTTAATTTTCAATTAAAATCTATTTAAGCTTATTGGTTACACAATATTCACACAGTATTATTATAGTATTACAATTAGTGCAATGTTAACATTAACTATCGCAGTAGTCAACTTTCAAGGTAATAACAAAATATTAAGGTTATAATTATATTCCTTTTAGATTTTTGCTCTCACCCAATTATCTTCCATTCACTTTTTTTTTCCTTCATGAATTAGGGAATTGTACTGAGAGGTTAGTAAATTCAAGTATTTATCTTTTTTCATTTTTTCCAGTTTCTCTAGTGCTTGTATCCTCAAATTGTTTCTTTCACACAATAATTCAGGTTCATTTCAACCTCTTATTTCATATTATTAATATCTTCTTGACTCTTAATATCTTGTTCAATTATTCCCCCTTCACTATTTTTCATCTTTGTAAAATATAACTCTTTATTTTTATATTTATTTTTAATAGTTTATTTTTATTGAATTTTTCCTTACTATTTATCCCCCTTATACCCTTTTCTATCTTCATCCACCCCCTTCCCTGCTGCAATCACCACACTCTTGGCATATCCATAAGTTCTTTTTTTTTTTTTGCTCATTCACTCCACACCTCCAACCCCCTTGGAGCTGTCAGTCTGCTCACTATCTGAGTCTGTGAGATATCACTTCACACTTGTCAGAGTGGCTATCATCAAAAAATCGACAAACAATAAGCACTCTTGAGGACGTGAAGAAAGGGGAACACTTCTGCACAGTTGGTGAGGATGTAGATTTATGCAGCCACTGTGGAAAGCAGCATAGAATTACCTTAAAAAGTTAAAAATGGAACTGCCTTATGACTAAGTGATTTCACTTCTGGGAATTTATCAGAAAAAAAAAACAAAACACTAATTTGAAAGAATATATGCACCCCTATGTTCATTGCAGCATTATTTACAATAGCCAAGATTTGGAAGCAGCCCAAGTGTCCATCAGTAGGTGAGTGGATAAAACAGCTACAGTACATTTACAGGATGGAATACTACTCAGAAGTAGAAAAGAAGAAAATTTTACCCTTTGCTACAATACAGATGGATCTCAAGACCATTATGCAAAGTCAAATAAGCCAGTCAGAGCAAGACAAATACCGTATGACTTTGCTCATATGTGGAATCTAATGAATAAAATGAACTAACAAACAAAATAGAGACAGACACATAGATAGAGAGCAGGTTCACTCTTGATATATATCAGTCATATTATTCCTCAAGTTGCATCCTTGCTTTTGTTATTCCTGATACCTTTCTTTTCACTCTAAGAGTCAGGACAGGGTTTATCCCTGTGGTCTTTACAGATGCGCAGCAGCACTCTTTTGCAAATATTTTACCCTCGACCTTTGAAATGAATTCTCCAGGCCTGAAAAAGTAATCAATGCATCTGTGGCACCTTTTAAAAACAGTGTGTGTTGGGAAGGAATCTACCAAGTAGCATTGAGAAATAACACAAATACTATCTTTAGCTCCGTAACTTCTAACTCTGCATTGTTCAATAAAATACACAATACCTTCATGTGGCTACTAGAACTTAAAATAAAAAAAATGTGATGAAATGAAAAAGTAAAATCTTAATACAGTTTAACTATATCCAATAAAAATTAGTAAATGAATTGAGAAGTGTTAGAAATGTAAAATACACAATGGAAAAAAAGAATGTGAAATATTTCATTAGTTGCATTTTATTGAGAATATTTTAAATGGTAATATTTTACATATTGGATAAAATAACAATATTATTCAAATGTTTCATCTTTTTCATTTTACCTTTTAACTGTGGTAACTGGGAAATTTGCAATTACTTATGTGGCCCACATTGTATTTTTACCAGACAAGGCTGCCTGGTAAAAAGTTCAGGCCTTACTTTTAAATAAAGAAAATTATTAGAATGATTATTTGCTGTTAATACTTTTTATAAACTAAATATTTGGGACACTAGAGCACATAATAATAATCAGAGAGTATTTTAAGTGTCATATACTCTGTATATTTTATGATTAAATCTAAATTTGATACACCGCATTGTTAATACAGAACCCTTCTCTAACAGAGAAACATTTTTCTGAGTGCAGGTGTAACCTTTGTTAAAAACTGTTTACGTGGAAATACTAATTATAAAAATGTACAGAATGTATGATGTGGAAAATATTCTGTGATTGTTTTAAATGTTTCCATTGTTCCAAATATTTAGTTCATGGGAAACTGGTAATGGGATTTATAATATATGTCTATGTTGAATTGAGTACCCTTACTATGACTAAATGCATATCCCTTTGGTGCTTTGAATGACAAATATCTGTGGTCTTTGACCAACATCAAATCAAATACTGGATTTTTTATCACTAATATTTGCTGTAATAATAAAATTTGTTTTATACTTTCAAACTATTTCTATTTTTCTAAAATGTTTCATACATATGAAGAATATGAATAAGTGTGTCATTCTAGATAGAAGGAGCTAACATGTAAGCCAGACTTTAAGGCAACAGGTACAGCTTATCTTTTGGTGATTGAATGTTAGATTAGTAAGAGCAAGAACATTTGCGACCAAACAGAGAATGGGAAAAAAAAAATCCAAGGCAATGGAAAGCTACATGCAGCCATGGTAATAGCTCCTTGAATACCATGGATTTCAGTTTGAATAAAAAAATTATGATTCTCTTTTCCATTCAGTTACTAAGAATTATGATGTTAATATTGCCTTCTTGGAGTGAAACTAAGTGAAACATACATTCTATCAGGCAGCAGATCAAGATTTAAGAAATAAATACTGTCCTACTCCACTTGGACTCTCATAACAAAATAATTTACACCAAGTGGTTTAAACAACATAAATGCATTTTCTCAAGGTTCTGGAAGCTTGAAGTCTCATTCAAAGATGCTGACTGATTCAATTTCTGGTGAGACCTCCGTTTCTGGCTTGCAAATTACTACCTTCTCTCTGTGTGTTCTCATGGGCACAGAGATACAGAGAAAGCAGTCTTCCTTCCTCTTCTTAGGAGGCCAACAGCCCTACTGGATCAGAGCCCCTCCCTGATGACCTCATTTAACCTTAATCATCTCCTAAAGATCATATCTACAAATGGTCCCTTTGAGCACTGGGGCTTCAACATATGAATTACAGGAGGACCCACTTCAGTTCATAGAAACAACCACGACCATATATTCAACCATACCTTTTGGTAGTAATTTATTTCTTGAATATTTTATTCAGCAAATGCTACCAGAGTAGTTTTCCACTTGCTAAGTTTCTGGAAGGCATCAACATTGCATACCTTAGCACCTGCCTCACGTTAATTTGAACACTTCAGCAACTCTGAAAAGAGTTCAGCAGTTCTGAAACGATTTCAGCAAGTTTTTATAGAACTTTAAGTATTAAATGTACCTGACTCTATTCTTCAAGGAAAAAAAATATGTTAAAGTAACAGGACCATGGGTTCTTTCCAAAATTATTTTCCCTGTGGATTAAATCCTTTCATCTTAGGGAATTTAGTAAACCAGAAGTTTCCCTTAAAGCTGTTCGTTCTTCAATGCTTACATTATAGTACCTTTTTATCCTGTGTCCCATTCTCCCAGGTAAAAGATATCTATAACACTGTCAATAGCTCTAGCCATCCATCTCAAAGGAATGTCCATGTTTCATGTAACACACTATTAAGCACTGAGATTCAGTGAACTTTTGCCAGGGACACCAGCTTTAGTACAGTATTCTCAGACTTGCAGAAGAGATTGAAAACCTGGGAACAATGCTCACTTTTATTTTTTAATTTTTTGATATCTTCTTGTTTTGTGAAACAAATGTGTATTTACGGATAAGATAGTAAAATTAGCATTAACTTTAGGAAGACTTTTTCTGATTAAGAAGTGAAAGTGTACTTTTCTTCACATGTACAGAAGCAGAACCATATATAAAAATGGAACTATTATGGATTTATTAAAAATCATATGTAGGAGTTTGGACTATCACAAAAAGACATTATGACTAGGAAGTAGTTTGTGGAATTAATCATTTTTAACTGGATTTTTGTGTAGCTGGGAATTCAGTGCCAGCTAACACCTGGAATACATTAATTTTATTTAACTAAGCATCTACTATTTTCTGCCAGTCGTATGGTAGAAGTATACAATAATTTGTAATATTTTATTAAAAATTAACTAAAAACAAAGAGAAACTGTGCTTGTAATGTTCTCTTAAATTGGGGTTACAGGTAAAATAATTGCCCCAATGTTAAATAGCTAACCAACTGACTATTCAATATTGGTATTCAAATTTTATCACCCTACCGGAACAGGAGTGAGGCATATAAACACATTAAAACTGACTTATTATCGTTGATTCATTATTATTGTATC
>PVIA01018135.1:0-13614 GCA_004024845.1 Tonatia bakeri
GCTGGAGGGGAATAAAGGGGGGGGGGGAAGTGGGATAACTGTAATGGCATAATCAAGAAAACATTAAAAAAAAAGAAAATGAAGGACAAGCCACATACTAAGAGGAAATATTTGCAAAATGCATATGTGATTAAGACTTGTGTCTAGACTCTATTAAACAACTCTTACAGCTCAATAAAAAGAAGATAAACAGTTTAATTAAAAAAAAAAAGATAGCCAGCCCTGGCTGGTGTAGCTCAGTGGATTGAGCATGGGCTGGGAACCAAAGGGTTACCAGTTCAATTTCCAGTCAGGGCACATGCCTGAGTTGCAGGTCAGGTCCCCAGTGGGAGCCATGTGAAAGGCAACCACACAGTGATGTTTCTCTCCCTCTCTTTCTCCATCCCTTCCTCTCTCTCTCTCAAAAAAAAAAAAAAAAAAAAAAAGATAGCCAAAAGATTTGAACTAACAGTTCACAGAAGAAAATAAATGAATGACAATCGGGTGAAAATATACTTAACATCATTAGTCATTAGGGAAAAGCAAGTTAAAGTCAAAATGACATACTATCACACTAGAATGGCTAAAATTAAAGACTGATAATACCAAGTGTTACTCAGGATGTTGACCAACTGCACTCTCTTATGCTGTTTATTTTGGAAAAGCTTGGCAGTTTCCAAGTAGCCACTTTGGAAAAGTTTGGCAATTCCATATAAGGGTAAACATGTATCTATCATACAACCCAATAATTTCACTTCTAGGTATTTCCCCAGGAGAAATGACAACAAATATCTACACCAAGACTTATATATAAACTTTCATATCAGTTCTATTCATAATGGTCAAAAATTGGAAAGAACCTAAATGTCCATCAACTGATGAATAGTTAAATTGTGGAATATCAATAAAATAAATTACTGATATACTTATGAACATTGAAGAATATAAAAAGGATTATGATAAATGAAATTATTTGAAACAAAGAACTGCATATTATATGATTCCATTCATATGAAATTCTAAAAGAAGCAAAGTACAGTGACAGAAAGCAAATCAGGGGTTGCCTGGGGCCAGAGGGAGGAGGAGTGACTGCAGGAGACACAAAGAAACTTTTTGAAGTGATGGAAAATCTTATATCTTAATTTTGGTGGTAGTTACATAACTGTTTATAGCTATCAAAACTCATTGATTATACACGTTAGGTTAGTGAATTTTATTTTACGTAAATTATAGCTCAGTAAAACTCATTGAAAAAAAGCGGTCTGTTGTTAATATGGGATTTCCAAAAATAAAGCCCAGCTGAACATGAGATTACCACATGAAAATTTCAAAGCACAAGCCCTGGCTGGCGTAGCTCAGTGGATTGAGCGCAGGCTGCGAACCAGGCATTGCAGGTTCGATTCCCAGTCAGGGCACATGCCTAGGTTGCAGGCCACGTCCCCCAGCAACCGCACATTGATGTTTCTCTTTCTCTCTCTCCCTCTCCCTTCCCTCTCTAAAAATAAATAAATAAAATCTTTAAAAAAAAATTTCAAAACACAGAGAAACAATTAGCTTCCATCAATAAAGAAACAATAATCAGCCAAAGGAAACCCCCAAAGATTACAGATACCTAGACTACTCAGTAGAGTTTATAAATCAAGTATATATTAAAATTATAAAGACATGCAATAAGAAGCTGAAAACATTAGAGCAAAAACAAGACACTATTAAAAAAAGACCAGAGCTTTGAAAATAATGTTTACCTCTTCACAAAAGAAGAAGAGGAGGAGGAAGAGGAATACAGAAAGAAAGGAAGATCACGAATGAAATTTCTAGAAAAGAAAAAATGTAATCATTGTTAAAAATTTTGGACAGGTATAACAGGTAATTAAGCTAGCTAAAGAGAGAGTTAAAGAATTGGAAAATTGATCTAAGGAAAACATGTAGACTATAGTACAGGGAGCTAGAGAAATGAAAAACATAAAATTTTAAGAGGTGCTAATAGAGCAAGAAGAGCTCTAAGTGTCTCTAAATATATTTCTAAGTGGTTCAGAGCACAGAATAGAATAAAATAAAATATGCAAATAGATAATGACTCAGAATTTTTCAGAATCAAAAAGTGACAGTGAACAGTCATTTGAACATGTCTTTCAAGACCTCAAATGATAACTGCTCTTAAGTTTCTTAATTTTTTTTCTGTCATCACTCCTCCAACTTTATACCTCACTTATTAATTAGGATAAACAAATAATACAGGAGGAGAGCAGCTTGCTTTCAGAAGTAGCAGGATATTGTTAGTGTAATCAGTTTCAAATCAGTGTTTCTCTTTGAACCCTGAACATTGTGCAGGATGTTTCTTCTGCCTGAAATAGAATGTTTTGTTGATATACTACTACACTGGTCACTTTTTTTTTTTTTAAAGTATTCCAACTAAACAGCTGGAGTTCCCATTTTGTGGTTAAGGGGCAGTTTATTTTCTTCCAAGAATTTCTTTACTCTTGAAACATCCAATAACCCCTGGGGGTTTACTCAGGCCTGAGAACAATAGCTTCAAAGAAACCAGAGAGCCTGTTTTATTTGCTTTTTATGGGTTGCTAGGTCTGCCACTGACAGACCCTGACCACTGAGTTTTCCAAGGAACCTTGGGGGTTAAACCTCAAATGTCCACCCTTGAAGCTGAGGGTCTGCTACCATTGTCATAGCCACCTGTCTAGCCACTACCATCAGTCAGCAGGAGGACATTGGAGGCTCACTGCAGTGTTTGTCTGGGCACATGCCCGAGTTCACCCCTATCCCTCCTCCCATAAGCTCAATCGCTGTTTCCCACAACCTCCCTGTGCATTTCTTCCATGACCTGATATGTATGAGGGTCAGCAACAAAATGAGAAGACCCTTTCGCCCCACACCAGAGTTGGCTCAAATCATCACAGACCCAGACTCCCAACACTTGGCTCTTCACACACATGCCGAGCACAGCTAGCCTCCCCTCCAGTAGCACAATACCCTAGTGTTAGTGAATACTCAAAACAATGGTGTCTCCATTCCCCCCCTTTTCTGCCTGGTCACCTGTGATTAAATCTAAATATCTCCTTCTTTCTTCCCTTCCTGATTAAATTTTAGTCTTATTTCATGGATGTAAAATCTTACCTCACTGAGAATATTAATTTATTTTTTGAAATTTTTTTCTACTGTCTGTATTGTCTGTTTCCTTTGAGTTCTTTTTTTCTCCTTCTGGTTTATTTGTTTTGGTCTCTGTCTTTACTGTTGGAATTTCGTCCAAGACCTGGTGATCCTTGGATGTTTGTTTAGATTTTTAAATGAATCACACTCACTGCAAAGTTGATTGAAAATTGTGTGAGTGGGCAGGTCTGGTCAGTTTGTGGGCTTATTTTTAGATCAGGTCAGTAGCCATTCAGCTTATGGGTGTGGCCCTCCAAATGTCAGTTTGTGTAGGTATTTCCTCTGTAGTAATTGTGTGTATCTAGAGAAAGAGCCTCTCTAATCGCCTGGGAAGGATAAACATGGCTGCTGGTGCCAGAGCATGGGAGACTGAAGAATCTCACAGTTCAGTATGCAGATTTTCATTAAATCCTCACCCTGGCCCTCTTCCTGCCTGGTGCTCCCCAGAAGCCTCTCAGATAGTTTCTCCCCAGATAAAGTACTTATGCGAGTGGGGGAGAGGCTCGTGGGGTTAACTGCTTTTTGTCCAGTCATTTCAGGACCCCCACCTCTCCTCACTGCTTTCAATGTCTATTCCTACCCCTGTCTTCTGAAGCCTTCCTGGTATGGGTTGCCTTGTTTCGTGAGGGTGTTCTCCAACAATATTTGGCTTCCTCTGCTCTGCTAATTTAGTTACTACTCTTCTGTGACAGGATAGTGAGAAGCTAGGAAAAGTCCTGAGCGAGTGGCATAGGGAAATTGAAACAAGACAATTAAATAAGGCCAAACAATTTGAACAACTTACAGCCAGTTAGTGAATTACAAGACCTAATCTTCTCTAACCAAGGACACTTGAGAGCAAATGGTTTATACCTCTCCTCCCTAACCAGAGACTACATATCTTAAATCACCTTGGTTGGGAAAACAGAGAATAAAGACCCACTTAATGCCATGTATGCCAGTTAAACCCAAGGACAGGTGAAGTCAGGGGAACAGAGAGAAAATCCCATTAAAGCCAAATGACCCAAGGTAAAAGTAAAACAGTGAAGCAGACCAAAGAATAATCCTAAACTCCCCCATATACTCATTTGATGCATCAGCATATTATAAACACTCCTGGAAAACTGATGAATACTCTGCTGAAACCCTCCCCTGAGATTCTCACCAGCAGAAGAAAGATTAAAAACCCTCAAGACAAAAACTCAGTGCAGGCTCACCCTAGAGCACTCCCATGCCCCTTCCTGGGCATGAACTCATTTCTTCTTAAACTCGGAAGGTCCTCACGAGACTTGCAACCAAGGGAGCAGTGGGCAGCGGCAGCTCGTCCCCAGCTCACCCTCCTGATTGTGTCTCCAAGAACCTCTTTTTCTCTGACTTCCCAGTGAACTAACAGCAGCCTCGTCTTGGCTCGCTACCTTCCTGTAATGTTTCTACCGAGCCAGAGCATAGCACCACCTGGGCTCTCTCCTGTTGTTTCTTCTGTCCTAAGCTCTTCCTTGTTTCACTGTCCCCAGCTTTAGTAAACACATTCTCAAAGTCACCCGGACTCCTGTTGTGAAATCTTTCCTACTGAAGTCAGGAGCCCGCACACTGCAGACGGGCCTGAGGCAGACCCGCTCTGGGCCAGTTCCTGTCCGGTAACACTTCACCTGCTTTTTTGTTTGTTTTTTTTTTAAGATTTTATTTATTTTTAGAGAGGGGAAGGGAGGGAGAAATATCAATGTGTGGTTGCCTCTCATGTGGCCCCCACTGGGGACCTGGCCTGCAACCCAGGCATGTGCCCTGACTGGGAATTGAACTGGCAACCCTTTGGTTTGCAGCCCATGCTCAATCCACTGAGCTATGCCAGCCAGGTCACCTGCTTTTTGTCTTCACATGTTGTGGGTTTCCTGGTACAGATAGTTCTCAGTATTGTTGAAGATAGGGTTTGTATTTCTATTTCCTTTCTGATTGTTTTTGGAAGAGAGTTTCAAAAAAAGAGGTTAGAAAGGTCAATGCTCGGCCATCTAAATCCTGAAAGTTGCGGAGGTGACATCCTGGCATTTGCTGTGATCATCACTCCAAACTTACCTGAAAAAAAAATACAGGAGTAGTCTGAAAGCAGTTCTGTCTGCATGCTCTCTCTGCTCAGTGGTAGTGCCAGGCAGCATTCCTGCCTACTATATTGGAGCCTGAGACAAAAAATAAAATGAGTAAAACTGATTCTATCTTTTTTTAAAATTCTGATAATTGTATTCATTATGTGTCCTGATATCGGTTCATTTTATACAAATTTGATTTTTTTAATCCTTACCTGAGGACATTTTTTTCATTGTTTTTAGCAAGAGGAAGGGGGAGAGAGAGAGAGAAATACGTCCATGTGAGAGAAGAACATCAATTGGTTACTTTTTCATATGCACCCCGACTGAGGATCAAACCTGCAACCAGGGTATGTGCCCTGACTGGGCATCGAACCTGTGAACTTTCAGTCTTTGGTATGATACATCAACCAACTGAGCCACACTAGCCAGGGTCCAAGGGTCCAATTTTGATTTAAAAAAATATTGCATTAAAATATTATTTATCTTTTTTTATTCTTGTTTAAGTATAGCTTTCCCCATTTTCCCCCATTATGCCCCCTGCCCCACCCATCCCTGCCTCCCACCTTCACACCTATACCCTTTGGCTTAGTCCATGTGTCCTTTATACATGTTCTTTGATGGCCCTTCCCCTATTTTCCCCCATTATCCCTCTCCCCCCTAAAATATTATTTATCTTGATTATTGGGTTTTCTGATACCCCTTAAAACCTACACCCAAGTTAAGTGACTTACTTGCTTCACCCTGATCCTGGACCGGGGCAGGGATATTATGTTCTTTATCAGCTACTCCTTCTACCCCCTTAAATGATGACAAATAAACGTACAACCTAAGTAAAAAGTAGTTTGCTTTGTGTGCAAACTTTCAGTTTCAAGACAAATCCCATAGTCACCCTTCCAACCAGTCTGCCTTTCTAGAAGCTCCTACGCAGGTATTCCCGAGTGCTCTCCAGTGTTCACAGCACGAGCTGGTCTCTTCGGGATGATACAGGATGGAGTTCTATTGAGAGCTCCTCCCGGTAAAATTGAAATGCCAGAGCTTTATTGATTTATGTGGTAAAATGTAAAAGGACAGGTATGACATTGCCATAATGCTTAGTTCCACCACTTTTCTTGCTAATATAGTATGTGACATCTGCGGAATCAGAAGCATTTGCTCTAAATTCTTCTGTTGGTTTTTCTGCTAAAGGCCTTGAAGTGAAGTAAAAGAAGTAAAAATTCTTCAGATATTTCTACACTCACTATTATGTATGCATGGGCTGAATCTGAAAAGGATCCTCCCTTGCTGATTACAAGATTTTTGTTGGCAGGGAGAGGGATGGAGGAGGAGGGTGTTTTGGCTGCCTCAGGCCACTATGATGCAATGACAATGAATTTTAAAACATCTTTTGAGTTCTTGTTTTAACTAACTATGGTGATATAGGGGAGTCTTTTACACTACTGGGAACTTCCACAGTGAAGAACAGTCATATTGAAGGCATTCTCAGTCCTGGCATGTTTATAGGAAGTCTTAACTATTTTGGGATGCTCTGTCCATACGCCACAGAGGCACCATTGAATAAAGAAAGACAGAGTGGCTACCTTACCTTACTTACATGCCCTTGGGGTAGATGTAGACTAGAGTTAGTTACTGAATGAGTATTACCTATCTATATCCAGATAATCATGGAAAATATTTTTTAAAGATTTTATTTATTTATGTTTAGAGAGAAGGGAAGGGAGGGAGAAAAACATCAATGTGTGGTTGCCTCTCATGCATCCCCTACTGGAGATCTGGCCCACAGCCCAGGCATGTGCCTCGAGTGGGGACCGAACCAGCAACCTCTTGGTTTGCAGGCTGGCACTCAATCCACTGGGCCACACCAGCCGGGGCTAATCATGGAAATTGAGAACAAGCATTTAGAAACATAGCAACTTGACAGAATAATTAATGCCTGTTGAATTATAAAAAAGTCAGCTTATATTTTTGATGTCTTGTATTTTTTAAATTCCCTTTTCTAGTAATTAATTTTTATTATATTTTATAAAAGTTGTCACATTACTTATTTGGTTCTCTTTCAAGCATTACATATATTTTTAAATGTTTTTTATGATCAGAGAAGCATTGCTTTTAAACTCTTTTTAAAAGCCTCTTTCCTTGGGTTAGTTTAAGAATTCAGAGATAAATGAATTAATCCTTCTCTATTTCTGAAATAGATACATACTGATAAAAATAATTCTTCTAGTATTTAAATCATATTTATCTAAAATCAAATAAAAACTTGTTATAATACTTTAAGAGCAAGAAAACATTTTTGTATCAATGAACTCCTTGCATACACATATTATCTTGTTTTCTCTCAACTCAAAACAATAATATATGTTTATATTCTTTTAAGATCATATTTATTTTGTTTCCAGAAGTCAAAAGTTTATCTATTCAATATTTTAAGTTTTGTTTTAAGTGCCAAGTGTATATGGAAAATTCATCTCCAGTGTTCCTTATCTTATACTTGCAATGTGCCCTGGCAAATGCTACAATTTCAATATGATAGAAATAATACCAAAATATGAACGTGAGTAAATTGAGAACTTTTAAAAGCATTTTCTGTGTTCGAAATTTTATATTAAAATGGATAAAGAAGTAAAAATATAATGTTTTGAAAGGAACATTGTAAATCAAAATGTATAACCCTTTTATCGCACACATATCATGTCACATATATTTAAGAGAAACCTATAAAATAATAATAGAAATAACCATACAACACAGCAGTCTATTGGAAAGAATATTGGGTTTTTAAGAAAAAACAAACATTTTTTGAGATATCACTCAAATACTGTAAAATTCACCCATTTCAGCCCTAGCTGGGTAGCTCAGCTGATTGAAGTGTCATCCAGATATGTCAAGGTTGTGTTGTGGGTTTGATTCCGGGCAGGGCACATATAAGCAGCAGCCAAGGAATGCATGAATAAGTGGAATAACGAAATGATGGTTCTCTCTCCCTCTCTTTCCTTATTCCTCTAAAATCAATCAATAAAAAATTTAATATTCACTCATTTCAAGTGTGCAGTGGTTTTTTCAGTGTACTCACAGAATTGTGCGACCGTCACCATCATCTAAGTCTGAAACATTACCGGGCTCTAAGAATGAGACTCCTTTCCCTTTAGCATGCACTCTGCATTCCACCCAGGCCTAGTCCTCGTCAACCACTAATTCACATTCTGTCTCTACAGATTTGCCTATTCTAGACCCTACATATAAATGGAATAACACACTGTATTGGGCTTTTGTGTCTGGCTTCTTTCACTTAACATAATGATTTCAAGCTTCCTCTACATTGTAGCATGAGTCAACATTTCATTCCCTTTTATGGCCAAACATTGTGGTCCCCTTTTACAGCTGTACCACATTCTATCTATCTATTGGGTTTTCTACTTTTTGTCAATCATGAATACTACTGCTATGAATGTTCATGTGTTACAGAACAACAAGGGGCCAAGGCGGGGGGGCAAGGGCAATATACTATTACCCAAAAGAAAACCCCAGGTACTGTTATGTCCACTGCCTATAGGAAAGATGTCTCTCAATGCCAGAGATTCGTGAAAAGGAACGGAAATGTTTATTTAATGCTATACAAACTTAAAATAGTGACCCAATGTCTTCATCAAAATCCTAAAGTCCCTTAAAACACCCACAAACACACACAGTCCTTCCTTCCCCCTTTGCCCAGTCCGGGGTACTATATCTCAGGAAAAGAAATAGAAGTCCGTGGCTCAGGCAACTCCCAGTTCTTCCCAGTAATCCGTCTCAGCTGGTAGGCCTCCCTTGGTTCCCGGCACCATCAGCTGTGTCACCAGGATCTCTGCTAAAGCCGGGTGATGGTTCCCCCTTCTAAAGCTGCAGGGGTCCCCACTCTGGCAAAAGCGCGTGGTCCTCTCTTCACCGCTCCAGCCACATGGTCCTTTCTTCCCCAGGGCCATGGGAGTCCTTACTCTGCTAAAGTGGCCTGGTTCTCTCTCAATGGCTGCGGGGGGGGGGGGCCGGGGGGGTTGCCACTCTGCCAAAGCTGAGTGGTGATTCTCTCTCACAGGACTGCAGGAGTCCCCACTCTGCTAAAGGCCCTGTGGTTCTCCCTCCCAAGTCCAAGGGAGTCCCCACTCTGCCAGAAGTGCATGGCTCTCTCCCTGCACAATGACTGTGGGAATCTCCACTCTGCCAAAACCACGTGCTTCTCCCTCACAGGGGTGCGGGAGTCCGCACTCTGCCAAAGCTGCGTGGTTCTCTCCTCAATGGCTGCTGCATCTGGGTTTAAATCCTGGCGCTATCTTCCTCTGCAGCCCCATTTTGGACTCCTCCCACATTCGGCCACACCTGACCTCAATCTCCCATTCTTTCCAGTCTTTCTGGCTGCCATCATGGGTCTGGGCAGGTGTGGCCCCATGTCATGGAGCCAATCATCTCCAAGCTCCCACGCAGGCGCTGTAACTCCGGGGACCTGCCCCCAAGTTAAGTATTAGTGGGGAAGTTACTTCTGTCCCCCTGGCTCAGAGCCTGCCCGCAGCTAATTAACATATCATGTAACCAGTCAGAGGTTATAGATATGTTAAATGACCAAGCCAGAGGTTAGCTGCAAAGCTGTTGCTATGCAAAACAGCTCTCAATGGGCCTGTTCCATTTGTCCCTTCCCCTCACCCACACCTGGTGGGGGTGGGTGAGGACATCTTAATATTTTCTGAACACCTGAGTTCTGGACCCCATTCCAAATGCCCATTTGGGGTCCCCTCTCTTGGCTGCACCCTGTAACACAGGCACATGTTTTTGAGAAGACAAATTGTGTTTTAATTTCTCTTGGGTATACATCTGGGAGTGGAATTATTGGATCATATTGTAATGCTATGTTTAACTGTTTGAGGAACTGCCAGGATTTTTCCAAAGCAGTTGCACTATCTGACATTGCCAACAGCAATATATGAGGGTTCTAAGTTCTTTACATCCTCGCCAATACTTGTTCTTGTCCATCTTTTTAATGATAGCCAAACTTCATGGACGTGCACATTATTGATTTTTTGAGTCAATCAGAATAATATGTTTTTTTCAGAATAAATTCCAAAGGTAGATATAACATAGGAAGCCTTCCATGTGACTATCCTTAACTCCCTGTCTCTATAGCTTCATGTTCTATCTCTCCATTCCTTTGTACTTCATACTCTAGAGATACTAAATTGCATGGCTTTCTGCATGTGCTTTGCTACCTCTATCCTCTAAAACTGATTCTGCTTTTTTTCTCTGCCTAGTTTTCCACCCACTTTTCTTTAATTGTTACTCATGCTTTGAGACTCTACCCAAGCATTCATTCCTCATAGAACTCTTCTCTAAATTTCCAGCTGTTACTTTCTTTCTACTAGGTATTAGCTTATCAATACAACAACCCTATGAGGTAGGGACTGTTATTATCATCCTAATTTTATGCATAAGGAAACTGTCCTTTAAAGAGAGCCAAAGACAAAGAGGGCAATTAAGTAACTTGCCAAAAGTCACACAATAAGGCAGCAACACAGACTGAATTAAATGCCATTCCTCTGTGCTCTCTCAGCAGCCTCTGCACACATGGGTTCTTCATTGCATTATATTTATATCTCCCCAATTCAACCATTCATTCATTTGACTATTCATCCCCCAAATATTTATTTATACTTTGCCATATGTCAGGCACTGTGGCAGGTGCTAGGGACACAGTATGAACAAGATAGACAGGTCTCATATGGGAACCACTGAAATTAGAGACTAGTGGAGTATGCAAACAATTCAATTAAATGAATATGTGCTATAGTAGCAAGTAACAGGGGGACATAATCAGTACTTAAGAAAGCCTGGAAAATGATTTTGAAGCTGATAAGGGTAACTAGGGGTTATGAAGTAGATTAAACCTCTTAGGATGTTTGGCCTGGAGAGGATGGGTAGCATATTATATTGTATTAGTTCTCTATTGTTAAGCCCCCAGATTCGGAGGCGTAAGAAACAAATATTTATTATCTCACAGTTTCTCTGGTCAGGAATTTGGAAGTGACTCATCTGGGTGGTTGTGGCTCAGGGTCCCTCATGAGGTTGTTATCAAGATATTGGCTGGGGCTGCAGGCCCCTGGAAGCTTGACAAAGCGTAACTGGAGGCTCTGCTTCCAAGATGACTCACTCCCATGGCTGTCGGTGGGAGGTCTGTTTTCCTCCCCACATGAGTCTCTCCAGGAGTTGAGTATCCTTGAAACTCGGCAGCTTCCCCCAGAGCACGTGATCCTGGTGGGAGCAAGGAGGCCACAACGCCTTTTATGACCCAGTCTTAGAAGTCATGCGTCATCACGTCTACCACATTCTATTCATTAAAAGTGAGTCACTAAGTCTACCCCATACTTAAGGAGAGGAGAATTAGCTTCAAATTTTTAAAGGAGGAGCATCAAAGAGTTTGTAAACATAATTAGAAACCACCAGACATACTCAGAAAAATGACAAAAAAAATAGTTCAGCATAAATAGAACTAGAGTGAAAGGAGGAGATGAAGAGAAGGTGAGTGACGTTATTGAAAAAATTAGCTGGAACCAAAATCCTTACGGCCCTATTAATCTTAGTGACTCAGTTTTTATTTTAAGGGCAATGGGAAGCCTTTGAAAAGTTTGTTTTTGTTTTTGTTTTGAGCTTTAGAGTGAGAGGAAAGGGGAAAGAGATAGAGAGAGAGAAAGAGATCATTTTGTTGTTCCACTAATTTATGCATTCATTTGTTGATTCCTGTACGTGCCCTGACTGGGGCTCGAACCCCCTACCTTGGAGTACTGGGATGATACTCTAACCAACTGAACTACCTGGCCAGGGTCAAGAATTTTTTATTTTTAACAGGTTGATTGAAATAGAATTCATAAACCATACAGTGCACCCATTCAAAGCATCCAATTCAAGTACATCTATCACATTACCACAATCAATTTTAGTGCATTTTTATTACCCCCTCAAACCCCTATGCCTATACCCTGTAGGTGTTATCCCTTATCCCACCTGTCCCTTGGCAACCACTAACCTACTTTTTGGCTTTATAGATTTGCCATTCTAGGCCTGTCATATAAGTGGAATTGTATAATATTTGGTCTTTTGTGACTGACTTCTTTCACTTGTGATATTTTCAAGTTTCATCCATGTTGCAGCATATATGAATACTTCATTTCTCTTTGTGGCAGAATAATAGTCCATCACATTGGATATATCACATTTTATCTATCAGTTGATAGGCATTTGGGTTCTTTCCACTTTTTGGCTATTGTGAATAATTTTGCTATAAACATTTAGTTTTTGTGTGGATATGTTTTCATTTCTCTTGGATATATATCTAGGACTGAAATTGCTTGGCCATATGGTAACCACGTTTAACTTTTTGAAGAACTTCCAGACTGTTTTCCAAAGTGGCTGTACCATGTGGTCAAGAGCTTTTATTGTGGTGTCTGTGGGAAGCAACAGGCAAGGTAGGGTTCAGCTAGGTTGAATATTGCCACAGGCTCTGAGACATAGGGGCCACTCTTAATTGTCTGGTACATGGCCCTTGGATAATTAGGGTAGGGAAATAGTTACCTGGAATGTAAGGGAATGTAAGGGCCTGATAAAGGTGTTTACTGGTATGGGCTCCAGGGTGACTGGTTTTCACACGAAAGATACACTTGCAGACAAGGCCTTTACTATTTCTGGAGTTAGCTAGCCCTGGGAGCGGCAGGTGCTTTAGGGTCAGCAAGGCCCCAGAATCTCGAAGTGTCAGAAACACATGGTTAATTCCCCCAATGATTAATGATGTTGAACATCTCTTCATGTGCTTATTGGCGACTTTTATATCTTCTTTGGAGAAGTGTCTGGTCAGATCCTTTGCCCATTTTAAAACTGGGTTGTCTTTTCATTACTGAATTGCAATAGTTTCATACATTCTAGCTACAAATCCCTTATCAGATACATGATTTGCAAAAAATTTCTCCTGTGTCTTGATAATGTCTTTTGAAGCACAAAAGGGAGAGTTTTTAATAGGAAAGTGAGCTAACCAGGCTTACATTTTAGAATGAACACTCTGTTTGCAGTACAGGTAATTGTGTGTTGGTGAGAAGTAACCCCAGTTAAAAGTCAGTGGCAGTGATACTGTTACAGAGCAAGAAGCAGGGGGGGCCCTGGGATGGTGATGCTCTTACTGAAAGAGACTCGGGTCCGTCTTGTCCACCGCCTTAAAGGAAAGATATCTCTCAATGCCAGAGATTTGTGAAAAGGAAAGGAAACGTTTATTTAGTGCTATACAAACTTAAAGTAGTGACCTAATGTCTTTACCAAAATCCCAAAGTCCCTTAAAACACCCACAAACACACTCAGTCCTTCCTTCCCCCTTGCCCAGTCTGGGGTACCGTATCTCAGGAAAGGAAAT
>PVIA01018136.1:0-13615 GCA_004024845.1 Tonatia bakeri
TCTTTCTTTCTGCTGCATAGAATTCCATTGTGTAAATGTACCATAGTTTTTTGATCCATTCATTTACTGATGGGCATCTAGGTTGCTTCCAGCGCTTAGCTATTGTAAATTGTGCTGCTATGAACATTGGGGTGCAAAGGTTCTTTTGGATTGGTGTTTTAGGATTCTTAGGATATAATCCTAGCAGTGGTATTGCTGGCAGACCTCCTCATTTTCTACTGGGAGAAGGTAACTCGAAGGCCCTGAAGCAGTGAAGGAAGAGCTGGGCAAGGCAGATAGGTGGTCAGAAGAGAGGTGAAAAGGGGACGAACAAGAGTTAAATTTCAGACAACAACAGGCCAGCAGCAGCAGCTCTACCTTGCACTCTCTTGACCTGTACTTGCCTTTTGTTTTACACTCTGTTGTGCCTGGGGTTTCCTAGGAATTTTGATTTTAGACCCGGTAAGATATGTGTTGTTTTTTATTTGTGGAGAAATACGTTTACAATACATTATGTACATCATTATAAAAGATTTATTGCTGGGTCTGTTCTGTTTGAAAGCACCCATGTATATAATTTGTATGCTATACTTACACAGCACTCCACAGAAATGTTGCCAGCGTCAGTAAATTAGTTGCAGTAACATTTTTTCTTTGTTCTTACTCTTGCTGTGGGTTTTTTTTTTTTTTCAAGGTTTATACTAACCATTTACTAGGGAAAAGCATTACATTTATGCTTGTAAGTTATAGATGTTACAGGGGCAAAGACTCATCCTCCTTCTTCCTCGTTGAATTCCAAATGCAACAAAGTACCTAGCATGTGTCAGTTGTTCAGAGAGGACCAGGACACAGTCTTGTCTGCCAGTTGGAAGAGATGAGATAGATAAACACCTTATATCTGTAAGATAAAGCAAAACGTGTAGGCTGTGAAAGAGAGACTGATAATGGCTCAAGGAAACAAATCACTTTTCCAGACACTTGAGATTGACTGAGAGTCCTTTTGGCAGAAAGGTTAACTGTGTTAGTCTCACATCCTGCTGCTGGCTTTTGTTCTGGAGGTTGGTACTGATCAAGAAAGAAGGGTGTGAAAGCAGCAGAGCGCTCAGCCATCCATAGATACAATTGCACTGTTGTCTTCCAGGTGACTGGGAATGTCTACCTACCCCTGCAGATTGGTTCTTGAGGTAAATACCCCAATGGGAAACTTACAGAATTGATTTCTGAATTTTAGTAGTGACCTAGTTTTTAAGACATTCAACTCCCTCCCCAACTTATTTTAATAATGTTAAAAATAATAAGTTTTACATATATTTAATCTTCATATCAGCTTTGTGAAGTAAATAGTATTTTATCCCCATTTGATACATAAGAAAACTAAGGTTATCTGACTTGTCCAGGATTACATAGTTAAGGAGAGATCGAGCTAGAATTTGAACCTAGGAAGTCTGGTTCCAAAATCCATGCTCTTCAGTAAACTATGTTACAAAAGAATGTGAGCAGTATATGACAAAATGGAATTTGGTTGGTTCTGATGGGAGGTGGAAAAGGACACATCCCCTATCTCTTGGGTCTTGCCATAGCTAGGTGGCATACCTGTCCCTTCCCTGTAGGACATAGTTGGCAGTGGAAATAGAAAATGTCAGTAGGAATCCTTGCTCCTCCTGTCCTTACTAGTCCTCTCTGCGATGGTCAAGAGCAGTTTTGCATGTGTCTCACTGTCCAGTGCGTGGCTTTGCAGAAAAGATGGGATTGGTCTAGCACTGGGTGGAGAGTGTGGTTTTGGCCTGTTTCATCCACCACTGTGACGCATGCTTTTGTTTGTCTTCAGTGTAATAGTTTGGTTTAAGAAATATTTATGGAAACAATTTTCAGATGTCATTAATTGGAAAAATAAGGTGATATAATAAAACTTTACTTTGGATTCCAGGTGCATACAGCTGCCCTGACTATTCACTCTGATGCAAGTATGATTGGCCTGTGCATTTCAAGATAAAAAACAGTAATAGAATTTTGACTTCTGTCTATTTATTTTGTTACTAGGAACCCTAAGGAATCTGCAATATGAATAATTCTCTGGAGAACACCATCTCCTTTGAAGAATATATCCGAGTAAAAGCGCGGTCTGTCCCACAACACAGGATGAAGGAATTTCTGGACTCATTAGCCTCTAAGGGGCCAGAAGCCCTTCAAGAGTTCCAGCAGACAGCTACCACGACCATGGTCTACCAGCAGGGTGGGAACTGCATTTACACAGACAGCACCGAAGTGGCCGGGTCATTGCTTGAACTTGCCTGTCCGGTCACCACCAGTGTTCAGCCACAGACCCAGCAAGAACAACAGATCCAGGTTCAACAGCCACAGCAGGTTCAGGTAAAAGGGCAATGTTGAGGTGCATCCTATTGAATAGACTTTATTTGCCATCATGGTTTGGGTTAGTAGGAGCATCACATCTGTATACAGTGTCAGAGGTTATTTTCACGCAGGGGAATACTCTGACTTTTTAAAACATTTTCTTCCACACAGAGACTTTTATATTTCATAGTTGATGCACACTAAAAATACTTGCATCCACTGTAAACTGAAGACCACAGGTATTTGCCGTTTGTGTTGGTGAATTGAACACTATAGAAGTTAGAGGTCTTCTGGGGCCGGATTTGGATGTTACACAGCTGAGAGTGACTGAGGCTTCCCTTTGGTCTGTCACCCTGAGCAGGTCAAAAGCATAGGAGGGTTAGTCTCGGCTGATTACTAAAAGCATGACATTTGGAACTTGTTTTGAAATGGGAAGGCTGATATATTTTAGAGATCTAGTTGTATGGTTCCCTGACTCAGGTCACCTGCAGGTTTCTAGGTCTGCACTTGCTATGTATAAGCCTGAAGAAATAATGCTAATTGATAACAAACTTCCTGGGAGAGGAAAAACTAATACAGTTGCTGGGATGGTAAAAGTTTTTCTCTTCAGGCGTCCTTTTTTCCCCTTTTTTAAGATTATTTATTTATTTATTTATTTATTTATTTTTACAGGGGAAAGGAAGGAGAAAGAGAGGGAGAGAAACATGTGTGCCCCTACTGGGGACCTGGCCTGTGACCCAGGAATGTGCCCTGACTAGGAATCGACCAGGAATCAAACTGGCAACCTTTTGCTCCACAGGACAATGCCCAACATGGTCAGGAATTGAAAGATACTTTAAAAAATTGTCTAGCACTGCTGAAAAAAACAAATGCCATCAAAAACCTACCAAATCTTTGCCCGGGTCCAGTGGCTCGGTCAGTAGCATCGTCGCATACAACAGAAAGGTTTCAGATTCACTCCCAGTCAGGCATGTACCTAGGCTGTGGTTTGGTCCCCTGTCAGGGTGCTTACAAGAGGCAAACCAGTTGGTGTTTCTCTTTCTCTCCCACCTTTTCCTCTCTCTCTAAAATCAATAAACATATCCTCGAGTGAGCATTAAAACAAAACACAAAAAACCCCACTAAATCTAAGATATTGCTGAAATATAGGAAGCAGACAGAGTGATAGAGGAATTCACGTAGGAGAGAACTTTTAGGGAAGGTGGAGCAGTCCTCAGGGTGCCCCGAGCCAAAAGTGAAGAACAGAAAGAGCCAGAGAGGTCTCCTCGGGCAACCTCAGACCCATGGCTTGGGAATTGATTAAGGACTTTAAACACATACATGGCTATACATATTATGAGTAAATATTAGGTACAGGATGAAGGCAGCACTGCTGATGAGTATGGAAAGGATATACCATGTTTTGGACTATAAGACACGCCGCCGTCCCCCGGTCCCCTGCCCAGAAGGAAAATGCAGCCGCGATCCTGCTCCTGCCTCCTGTGACCCCACTCCACCACCCCCACCCCCCACAGCTAGCCAGGTAAGCTACATTCAGACTATAAGACGTACCCCCTTTTCCTCCCAAATTTGGGGGGAGTGCTTCTTACAGTCTGAAAATGTGGGTACTCCATTTAGCGCATAGTAAGGCAGTCTGCCCCTCTTTTGGACATGAAGTCAGATACCTCTCAAAATACAAATAATGTATAGGTGGTTTAAAGAGCTCACCTAAAAGCAAAACCAAACCATTAAAAGACAGTATAGGAAATTTTTGTAAACTCTTAAGATAGCTTTTCCCAATCTCCTTTACTCTGGAGGAATCTTTGAAGTAATTTTCAAGTCTCAGGGAACACCTACATAAAAAATTATATTTATAGCTCATGGAATGTTAGCTTAATCAGCAAGTAAGACATTTGATAATTCAATAATAAATGTCAGTGCTCTTTTGATAATCATTTTTCTCTATGGCTGTACATTTTGGCCAATTAGGCTATTGTGTGATTCCTTTCCCCACACAGGTTATCAGTTTTAATTCAAGTTATTAGTATAAATAGAGGGAACCTTATTTTTCTCCTTTTAAAAAAAGATTTCCGCCCTGGCTGGTTTGGCTTAGTGGATTGAGTGATGGTCTACGAACCAAAGGGTGGCTGGTTCGATTCCCAGTCAGGGCACATGCCTGGGTTGTAGGCCAAGTCCCTGGTAGGGGGCTCATGAGAGGCTACCACACATTGATGTTTCTCTCCCTCTCTTTCTCCTTCCCTTCCCCTTTCTTTCTTTTTTAATATTTTTTATTTTAATTGTTGTTGCAAAGAAACATGGATGTGTGAGAGATACATCGACCTGTTATCTCTCTTACAGAGCTGGGGACCTGGCCCACAAGCCAGGCATGTGCCCTGACTGGGAATTAAACCAGTGACCTTTTGGTTCACAGGCTGGCACTCAGTCACACTCAGCCACACCAGCCAGGGAGTCTTCCCCTTTCTTTAAAAATAAATAAAATATTTAAAATAAATAAAAAAGATTTTCTATGTAAGGGTTTTGGTTTTGTTTTGTTTTGTTTTTTTGCCTTTTTCAAGTATATAGTCATAAAAATCTTACCACAAATTTTTACCGTACAAGTTCTTAAGATAAGGTTTGTGTTACATGATGTGTGCAAGAGTAGTTTTTTTTCCCCTCTATTTGAAATTAGAAATGACCTTTTAGCCATGCTTTCTTGGACCAAAGGGTAGTTAAGCCTAGCTTGTCTTGAGACTAATCTTTCCTTTTTATAAATTTTTACAACTGTTAAGGCAAATATATTTTCTTTAATAACTAGCTTAGGCCAGATGAAATTTAATTTTTATAGAAGTTGGCTTTGTAGATTTAATTTAAATAAAAATTATAAGTCAATATTAACTAATGTTACTTACATAAAAATTGATAGTGTTAATAAATCTCAAACTTCTAAATCATGTGGGACAATATTCAAATATGGCTAAAATTACAACTTTATATAAAACTTTGGAAAAAACATTGTTAGTGACAGGCTCGAATAGGCATAGCAGTTACAGAATTATTGTACACTCGTGTTGGTTTCTTCATTTCTTTTATAGGTCTACCTATACTACTTCAAAAGTAGAATGTTTTTTGCTCTGGCTGCTGTGGCTCAGTGGATTGAGTGGAGAATGGGGAAGCCTCAGTGTGCTGGGTACCTATAAGTTAAGATTGAAGAGAGTTGGCAAATGTGGTTAGTTATCTGAGGAAAGTACATTCTGAATCAGAATGGGAGCCTGCTTATTCGAAAGTGGCAAAAAGTCTGGTGTAACTAGAGTTCACCGAGCTGAGTGTGTGGATGAGACGAGAGAGGTGACGCTTGTGCACTGGAGTGAAGGGCTGACCAGACGGCCTTCTCCACTCTAGTGTTAAATGCTGTCTGCCCCATGGTATTGTCTCTCAACCTAATTATTTTGATGAGAATAAAAAATATATTAATATTATTTAAAATTTCAAAAGTTTACTATTGATACCTTGAGGGCTGAGACTGTTTTCTGTATTGCGGTAAGATTAATTGTGGTAAAATTAGATTGCTTTTTAAAAACCACTTGTCATCACCCCAGTGTTTGCTTTGTTCTCATGACTTCATCTGTCCAGACTATAAGCAGTATCTAGAATTTGACAGAGTAATTATATGTTTAGAACAGTTTTATTGACTTGCTGGGGGATAACAGTATATTTCAGAGGTTAATTAGAACAGTAACTGAATTGACCTGTGTTCCTTTACTCCCTCCTACTACCGTACTCATACTTCTGACCACCAAATGTGCAGGTTATTTCCTACACAGACCAATTCTCTAGCACCAGCTGGCTTTCCTACAATTTCATTCCGTTCTGACACTATCTCTTTATAGTTAATGTCAGATTATACAAGTTAAAGAACAGTACTATGAGACTGCCACCTACTTCACACACCAGTTGCATGTCCCAAGTTGTCCCCTCTGCTTCTCACCGCCTAGCTATAAATTGGAGTTCTCAGCCCTGGCTGGTGCGGCTCAATGGATTGAGTATAGGCCTGTGAACCAAAGGGTCACTGGTTCGATTCCCAGTCAGGGCACATGCCTGGGTTGCGGGCCATGTCTCCAGTTGGGGGCACTCAAGAGGCAACCACACATTGACGTTTTTCTCCTTCCCTTCTCTCTCTCTAAAAATAAAATAAATCTTCATAAAAAATAAAGTAATAAATTGGAATTCTCAGTACCCCTCCTTGGGTTCAGTAATTTGCTAGAACAGCTCACAGAACTCAGGGAAACACATTTATTGGTTTATTATATAATAAAGGATACAGCTAAATAGTGCGAGGCTCTGAAGACTAAAGCACAGGAGTGGGGCTGCACCACCTTCCCAGCACACAGATATGTTCACCAATCCAGGAGCTCCCAGAACCCTATACTTGTATTTTTATGGAGGCTGAATCACACAGGTATGATTGATTGATAACCTAATTTTTAGCCCCTCTTCCCTTTCCACAGGATGGGTGATGGAGGTTTAAAAAGTACCAAGCTTCTAATCATGGTTTGGTCTTTCTGGTGACCAGCAGCCATCCAGGAGTCTACTGGAAGTTTTCTCATTAGAAGACAAAATGCTCTTAGCACCTTTGTTATTACTTAGAAATTACAAAGGTTTTAGGATCTCTAGCCCAGAATCAGAGACAATGACCAAATATACATATATCACAGAATCACAGTGTATGTTTGTTTGAGATAGGAAGGCACTTTCTGAAGTCAGAAGGAAGAGTTTCCATGTTAATGCCCTCACAGTGTGTAGAATTCTAGGAGAAAAGCTCAAGTTTCCTGTTGCTGGCAGGTCTGTCTGAGCTAAGTGAAGGGTGTTCATTTAGAACTTGCTTTTCAAGAGCCCTCTTGAGTTGATTACTCCTAAAGCATCCACATGGAGTCAAATGTGTGTGCCAGAGGGAAGGCCCTCTAATGATGAGTCCCAGGGGTTGGATTTTGCTTAGCACCTATAGAATTGCTTGTTTCTTCTCTGCTCTTCCATAGGGCAGGAACTGAGGCTTCACATAAGGGTGGCCAGCCAGTCTGGGCTATTTAAGTGAAGGATGCTTTGGAAAGGGGGGCTTCTTAGTATTTTGTTGTTGTTGTTGCTAGAAGTAAACATCTCAAAGCTTCAGTGGCTTAAAGTGCAACTCTTCCTCACTTGTCCCAACCTTCATGTCTCTTTCTCTTTTCCTTCTTGCTGTCACACATTCCCTCCCTGCTGGCACAGTTCCTAACCCCTCCTTGCGGTGTAGAACTGCTGAGTGAGAAGTGAGGTGATCAGGAGCCAGACTTGGCCCTTAGACAAACATGAGTTTCTTCTGCCTCTGCTACATTAGATATGCCTGCCATCTTAGGCAGCTGTCTTAACCACGTCGAGTCCATTAGCTACATCATGGAAATAAGAAGAATTTAGGTATTGTAGTTACTTTGGAGATCACATAAATTACCAAGTCCTTAAGCATACTGCTTGGCACATAGTAAGCGCTCAGTAAATAAATAAAAACTGCTGCTGCTGTTTCCTTCCTTCTCTTCCCGTTAGTGTCATTCCTACCTAGGGGCCAGGTTGCTTCTTAGACATTTGAAAAGTATCCAGACAAGCATTTACTTATAAACAAGTATTCTCAGTTTGCTGTTTTTGCCCTTTTATTTAAAAAAACACATAATTTTTTTAAAGATTTTTTATTGTTGTTGTTCTGTTAACAGTTGTCCCAATTTTTCCCCTTTGTCCTCCTCCTCCCTTCCTGCTGCCCACTCCCACAGTCAGTTTCCTTAAAAGATGTATAATGTTACAGGTACAATTAAAATCTCTGATATCCCTCTATACAACCACCTCTTCTACCTTAAATATGATTTTAAAGTTTTCAACTTGGTATGGTATTGAATATTTTCTGTGTCCATCTGGGTTTCAATTTTTAGTTACAAATATCAGGCCACATATTTCCTCCTCTCCTGTCATATACTGAGAAAAAAGATTGACTAAAGGATAGTGGTTAGCTCAGGGAATTTGTGGGAGGGCCAGAGAACGGGTCTTGGAGGCTTGCTAGCCTGTTCTGGTAGAGATCTTAGCCACACCACTGGGCACAGGTTCTCACCCTGCCATGGTGTTTCGTTGGGATGCTCGCCATCCTGCTCCATTTGTGACACTCTTCCACACTCACCAGAGAAATGAAGGCTGTGGTTCTTGTTGCTCCTGTCTCAGTCCAAGTTTCATGCAGTGTGTCTAATTTGAGAATCCTCGGTCTCATGCCTGCACTCTACAGTGATTCTGCCTTGGGGAGGCAGCACTCATAGTATGGTGTATTCTGCAAACCTGCGTTTGTGGCCAAAAACAGGATTAAAATAAGCTATTCTCTCACAGCCTGACCATCACTGTGGATTGATGAACCTTTTTTTTTTTTTTAAGATTTTATTTATTTTTAGAGAGAGGGGAAGGGAAGGAGACAGGGAGGGAAACATTGTTATACAAGAGAGAAACAGTTGCCTCTCTTGCACCCCCAACCAGGTACCTGGACCACAAGCCCGGCATGAGCCCTAATCAGGAATTGAACTGGGTGACTCTTTGGTTTGCAGGCCAGCATTCAGTCCACTGAGCCACACCAGCTTGGGCAGATTCCAGTTTCTTCACATCCTTACCAACACTTGTTATTTGTCTTTTTTTAAAAACTATTTGTTTTTTAGAGAGAGAGGGGAAGGAAGGGAGGGAGAGAAAACATTGACATAAGAGAGAAACATCAGTCTGTTGGTTGCCTCTTGCATGTGCCCTGACTGGGGACCACACCTGCACCCCAGGCATTTGCCCCCAGCCTTTCATTTTGCAGGGTGTCGCCCAACCAGCTGAGCCACACTGGTTGTGTTCCAGCACCATCCTTGGTTATCTTCTGTGATATGTCTCCTTGTGTTGTTAATAAGCATAATTCCTCATCTTCCTTTTTGTTTTCCTCTTCCCTAATTCCTACCTGTGTTGAGAGTAATTTAGATGTGTATGTCTGATGGAGGAAAAAATCTTTCCTTGTTTATTTTGAAATTTAAAAAAATTACAAGTTTATTTGAGCCAAATGGTGACATACAACAGGAAACAGGATCTCAAATGCTGCCAGATTCCTTTTTTCAAGAGTACATACCAGGCATAGCATCTTCGTGCTGTTCTGTATGCTGAAGCTGTTCTGTTCTGCTATTAAGCAGTAAGAAGAGTTGCATTATCAGAAATGTGAGATCCAGGATATAGTCACCTTCCTTAGATTAGATTATCAGGAGTCTTGTGGGGTTTTTTAATGGCCTCTATTAAAACAAACATGTCTTAAATAAGCACTCTAACAATACAAACACAAAACAGAAACACATTTATCCATACAGAGAACAGATTTGTGGTTACCAGAGGCAAAAGGGTGAAGTGGGTGAGAGCACCCAATGGTGCGTGAGAGATGGGAACTGGACGTGGGCAGTCGTCACTGTGTGGTGTATACAGATGTCAGATTACAGTGTTGTTTACCAGAAACTTACGGAGTGTTATAACAAATTTACTTCAGATTTATTTTAAAGAGGCATTCTAGGGAATCTTTCAACAGTGCCTCCATTTTAGTAGCAAAGTGGGAGATACTTCCAAAAGAGGTTTCAAATGTTATGCCCCTGGGATGGATGGATATGGAAGAAGGTATTAGGGGGGGATAAACAGTAATAGAAAAAATAAGTTTAAAAAAAGTTTTTTCTCTATTGTGTTTTGCACTAGCTGTCTGTGGTGGGAGTGCTTCTGATCCTGAGGTTGGCAGCTGAGTGCCTGTGGAAGGGACACACTTGTCCTTTTGACCTTTGAGAACAGTGACCCCCACACTTTAATGCTCTCCCCATGGGTAAACTATTTTTTGAATATCCAAGTAAATACATATTTCTAAATTACACACTTGTATTACTATACCAATAAACAAAACCAAAGGAGGTCACATTTTTAAAGAAGAATGAAAAATGAGCAAAAGTTCTGGTACTTCCTTCATAGACCCCAGTTGATAGTTGTTGCTCTTAGGCTGATACATGTCACTCTTAATGCAGTGTGATGCTGGCGAATTTTGCACACGGTGTGGGGGATTATGTCTTCCTCAGAAGCTGTGGGTATGGCAGCTCTTCCTCCTCACATTACCGAGGGTCCCCTGCCTGAGAGATATTTTCTTCCCTTTAGGGCTGGATTGTCAATATTGCCCGGTTCACTCACTATCGATGAATCTTGTTGCTGCAGGTGCAGGTTCAGGTACAGCAGTCTCCGCAGCAGGTTTCGGCTCAGCAGCTCTCCCCACAGCTTACTGTTCACCAGCCTGCTGAGCAGCCCTTCCAGGTCCAGGTGCAGATCCAAGGCCAAGCACCACAGCCGGCGGCCCCTTCCATCCAGACCCCATCTCTGCAGAGCCCCAGCCCCTCGCAGCTGCAGGCAGCCCAGATCCAGGTGCAGCACGTGCAGGCAGCTCAACAAATCCAAGCTGCAGAGATTCCAGAGGAGCATATCCCACATCAGCAGATCCAGGCGCAGTTGGTGGCTGGCCAGTCTCTTGCTGGGGGTCAGCAGATCCAAATCCAGACTGTGGGTGCCCTTTCTCCACCACCGTCCCAGCAGGGCTCACCTCGGGAAGGGGAGCGACGGGTTGGCACAGCCAGTGTTCTCCAGCCAGTGAAGAAGCGCAAAGTGGACATGCCCATCACTGTGTCCTATGCCATCTCAGGGCAGCCAGTGGCCACTGTGCTGGCCATCCCACAGGGCCAGCAGCAAAGTTACGTCTCTTTGAGGCCAGACTTACTGACAGTGGACAGTGCCCACCTGTACAGTGCCACTGGGACCATTACTAGCCCTACAGGAGAAACCTGGACCATCCCTGTTTACTCTGCCCAGCCCCGGGGAGATCCTCAGCAGCAGAGTATTACGCACATTGCCATTCCCCAAGAAGCCTACAATGCAGTTCACGTCAGTGGCTCACCCACTGCCTTGGCAGCTGTAAAGCTGGAGGATGACAAGGAGAAGATGGTGGGCACCACATCTGTAGTGAAAAACTCCCATGAAGAGGTTGTGCAGACCCTTGCAAACTCTCTCTTTCCAGCACAGTTCATGAATGGCAACATCCACATTCCAGTGGCTGTGCAGGCTGTGGCAGGCACATACCAGAATACAGCTCAGACTGTCCATATATGGGACCCTCAGCAGCAGCCACAGCAACAGACTCCCCAGGAACAGACGCCCCCACCGCCACCACCACCGCAGCAACAGCAGCAACAGCAGCAGCTCCAGGTTACTTGTTCAGTAAGTGAGACTTATCTGTGGGGCTTTGCTCCCTGAGGACCCAGTGCAACTCAGAACTTGCCTGGCAACCTCTGGCACCCCTGGTGGTTTATGCAATGACGTTAGTCTTGCAGTTCTATAGTATTTAATATTTCAGTTGGGGTGGGGCTGGGAGACAAAAGCAGCAGGCGAAGCTGTGCAACAGGCAGGAGTGCTATCCTGGTAAGTGGAGGTAAATAAACTTGACCACTAACTGCTTTGGAGGTTGCCTGGGGTGCTTCATTGTTATCTCTTTTTAGGAAGTGTAACATTCTGGTTAGAGACTAATGGGACATTACTAGTGTTATCCTAGTCCCAGGGGCTGCTTTTTGCATCTCAAATGAAAGGATCTGGTGGAACCCCAGTTAATAGTTTAACACACAGATGCTGAACTCAGCTCAGTGGAGAGGACTTGGGATTGTTTCTTCTTCTGTTGTCATCTGTGGACACAGTGGAGGTGAATGAGAAGATCTAAAATACCTCTTCGTTGGCCTATCACTTTTAGGAGTCTTAAACAAGCCTCCTATGTAGTGGGATTTCCCAAAGAGGTTTTGTTGTTGTTTTAATTTTTAGATAAAGGGAGAGAAAACAATATATCAATTTGTTGTTCCACTTATTTATGTATTCATAGGTTGATTCTTATATGTGTCCTGGTTGGGGATTGAACCCACAACCTTGGAATATAGGGATGATGCTCTGATGAGCTGTGCTACCCAGCCAATGTTCCTTAAAAAGAGTCCAGATCAGCCTCAGTTAATTGAATTTTCTGTCATGGCAGCTGTATTGAGAAAAAAAATTTTAAAGCCTTTTATTTTGAAATAATGTAGATATACAGAAAAGTAGCAAAAATAGAACTCTATTGAAATTTAGCTTTAAAATTATTTAGCTTTTATTTTTTCTAATTGTTTTTTTTATTCTTTATTTTATTGATTATGCTATTACAGTTGGCCCATTTTCCCCCTTCACTCCCCTCCACCCTGACCATCCCCTCCCACCCACATTCCCCCCTTTAGTTCATGTCCATGTGTCATAAGTTCTTTAGTGTCTACATGTCCCATACTATTCTTACCCTCCCCCTGTCTATTTTCTACTGGTAACACAGCTTTTCTACTGGTAACACTGTCTATGCTACTTATTCTCTATATCTTTTCCCCCTCCCTCCTCCTCCTACTTCCCTGTTGCTAACCCTCCATTTGATGACTTTTTTTTACTGTTCATATTTTTAATCTTCTTTTTCTTAGGTAAGTCCCTTTAACATTTCATATAATAAGGGCTTGGTGATGATGAACTCCTTTAACTTGGCCTTTTCTGAGAAGCACTTTATCTGCCCTTCCATTCTAAATGAAAGCTTTGCTGGATAGAGCAATCTGGGATGTAGGTCCTTGCTTTTCATGACTTGGAATACTTCTTGCCAGCCCCTTCTTGCCTGTAAGGTCTCTTTTGAGAAATCAGCTGACAGTCTGATGGGAACTCCTTTGTAGGTTACTCTCTCCTTGTCTCTTGCTGCTTCTAGGATTCTCTCCTTCGTTTTTACCTTGGCTAATGTAATTATGATGTGCCTTGGTGTGTTCCTCCTTGGGTCCAACCTCTTTGGGACTCTCAGAGCTTCCTGGACTTCCTGAAAGTCTATTTCCCTTGCCAGATTGAGGAAGTTTTCCTTTAATATCTGTTTAAATAAATTCTCAATTTGTTGCTCTTCCTCTTCCCCTTCTGGTACCCCTATAATTCGGATGTTGGATCGTTTAAAGGTGTCCTGGAGGTCCCTAAGCCTCTCCTCAGTTTTTGAATTCTTGTTTCTTCATTCTTTTCTGTTTGGTTGTTCCTTTCTTCCTTCTGGTCCACTCCATTGATTTGAGTCCCAGTTTTCTTCCCCTCACTCTTGTTTCCCTGTGCGTTTTCCTTCATTTCTCTTATCGTAGCCTGCATTTGTTCATCTAATTTATGTCCAAAGTCAACCAATTCTGTGAGCTTCCTGATC
>PVIA01018137.1:0-13614 GCA_004024845.1 Tonatia bakeri
CCATTGGGATCAAGTTTTACCTGTTGCCCTGCTCAGGATCAGGATCAGGGTGGCTCCTCAAAATGGAATTGAGTCCTCGTGACATTCTGTATGGGCGACCTTTTCGGGCTATGATTAGGGTGGGAGATACGCGTGTAGGTCAAGAACCCAAGGTAAAGCGTTATACACGAGGTCTAAGTCAGACTTTAGCTGTGATTCATGACCTTGCTGATTCATGACCTCTCCCCCACAGGCTCAGTACATTCCTTTGGGCCTAGAGATAAGGTGCTACTGAAGACCTGGACAGGATCCCCCAGAGAGCCAACTAGAGAGGGGACTGGACGTTGGGATGTACTACCCAACCCCCCATCTCAGTGACACTGGCAGGAATAAAACCTGGATTCATCACACCAGATTACAGAAAGCACCAGAGTAACTACAAGACCTGAAAGTCATCTTTCAAAAACAATGATTTACGGTCTTTTTGTTACTTCTTGTTTAACCCCATGTTATGGAGAACTTATTCCTTTCAAACAATATGAAAAGCTTTGGGTATATTTAGCAATAAATATTCTAAATATCTTTGATTTTTGTGTTACAGGAGGACCCTGTGTTGAACAGACTCTCACTTCAGGTCTTGTGGGTATTTTTATTCCCCTGGAAAACCTCAAAATTATACTGTTTCAGCATCTCAGTAAGACCATAACCTACTCCAATATTTATAATTGGGGATGGTAATAACTCAAAAAGGCAGGTAAATGTTTGCCTTAAAAGTCACTAATGTAGCCCCACCTGGAGTGTGTAACTTTTGTCAACTGTGCTAAAAAGTAATAAAAACTGTTACACTTTCAGCAGATGCAGAAATGAACTGCACCACCAACACTGATATATATTATGCCTTGATCATGTTAAATTGCCTGCAGGATGGTTTCCAGTATGTGGAAGGACTGTTTATTTCTATGTTCTAACAAATGTACCAGGGACCATGCTCTCTGGGAAGACTGATAGTGTTTATGCCTCAGAAGCCCCACACCACCAGGCTCTCAACAGGATATCTCCCTTGTGCCTAATGTAACAGTGATTTGTACCTTTATAGCCCCCCTGATTATATATCTTCAATTATACTTGTAATGCCAGTCATGGTAATCTCTTTGAATGTAGAAATAAGTAGATTAGCCTGCAGGACAGTAAAAGCTTTTGAGTGCCACCTCTCAAGCCATTAGGGCCATCAGTCAAGAACTATGACAAGTTAGAGAAGTCATATCAGAAAATCATGAAGCTATGGGCTACCTCCTTTTAAGACATAATCACAGATGTGAAGAATTTAAAGAACTCTGCTGCTTCAATCTCAATGATAATTCACAGCTAAGAGAGCACAAAGTAAAGCAAGTAAATGAAGTGGTGTCCAAGATAAAACAAAGAGATGGGTTCTTTGGTACTGATTTGTCTAATTAACCTGGCTGACTACTATTGCTGGTCTTGGAGAGACATTTGTTTTCATTCTTTTTATCTTTTCCAGTATCATAGCTTGTTGCATATAATGAGTCCCCTTATGTGGATCTGCAATTAAGTGTATTCCTAAACCCCCTAAGGGACTTTCTAATGCTAGGATACATGTTGGGAACCACCCTACCTGGTTTCAGAAGCTGTAACACCCCCATGGCTAAGGCTGAGTGCACAACCTTCAGACCATAAGCCATTAAAGAGACAAAGCTTATCTCCCTGGGAGGGGCACCACCGCTGCCCCTTTTCCTTCACCCTGGCTGGCCCCCAATGCATGATTGATTAGCCAATGACAGGTAAGATTCCTCAAGGGAGGGACGACCTAAGACAGGCATGACCACAGGGAACCCCAGGGAAGGACCTGGGGGGCTATAGCAAAAGGGGGTGATAGACCCTCGCCCCTCAGCTTTGACATAGAGGTTAGAGGATAGAGGACATAGGACATAGAACATAGCCTGAGTCCTCATTCTGTCTGTGAGAAGTCTCCTAATCTCTTGGATGCCTTACTTCCCCTGCCTGACTTAAGCCTGAAACAATGGCAGAGGGCAGTGCAGCCCTCTGCTGTAAAGGGCAGGTTCCCCAGGTGATCAGGCCTAAGAAAGAATACATAAACTCCTGTGAAACCTGCTTTGCTAAGAATGCCCTCAATTAAATGATAAGGGTTCTAGCAGGAAATGTTTGTTTCCCAAAGTTCTGTAGCCCTTTAGCTAACAGACCCTGACTCAGAATAAGCCCTCATAGTTCTTTGTATGTTATCTATTGTTTGATCCTTACTGCCTGACAATAATTGATGAGCTTTACCTGTATTCCTGTGCAAAATAAACCCAATAAAAGCCCATTAAAGAAAAGGTTCTTGGCCCTTCTCCTTTGAGAGATAGGCCACCTTTCCTCCCCAAGCAGATTGTGCCTTGGCAGACTTATTCTCAACTGTGGCAGCCAGGGGGTCCCTGTGGGCGTAGCCCCCCCACAGATAAACGCTCTACAGCAAAATGATTACTTCCACAAGAAACTGATCTAAGATGATAGTTAAGACTAACATTGGGATAATGATGGGGGAACCCAAGAGCTAAAAAATTTTAGCTTTAAGTTATAGTTAACAGGCTTAGTAATTAATGCAGGTAGAAAGCTGTTGTTCCAGGAACTGAAACGTATGACCAGACCTGCCCAGACTCCAGGCCTGCAAGCAATTCAACCTTTGTGTTCCAGGACTGTAAGCCATCAGGATGGTATCTGAGCCACCGTGCTCCACGGAAAGAAAGTCCGCTGACCAGGATGCAGATAAAAAATCACAGGTCAGCAGATGAAGGGATGCTAAGAAAATTGTTAGACCGAAGCTTTTAACTGATTAACCTTTTCCCCTGAATTCCAAACTCCTTACCTACTTTTTTCCTGAATTCCAAACCACTTACCCACCCTTTTCTTCCCCTTATAAAAAGGGTTGGCTGAAATGAGATGTAAGATAGCATTTGAGAGTACGGTTTTTGAGAGGACCTAACCCTCCAGCTTCTCAGACTGCTAGTCGTCTGAAGAAAGTGCCCATAAAGAGCCCTGGCTGGTGTGGCTCAAGTGGATTGAGTGCTGGCCTGCAAACCAAAGGGTTGCCGGTTGATTCGCAGTCAGGGCACATGCCTGGGTTGTGGGCCAGGTCCCCAGGAGGGGGCACTCGAGACGTAACCACACATCGGTTTCTAAAAAATAAAACATTAAAAAAAAAAAGAGCCCATAAGGATTCAATCCTCATCTCTACTTATTGGTTCTAGTAGTGACAGGCAGCACAAATGCCAACTTTTCTGGTTCATTGCTTGCCCTCTAAAGCATCCACATGTAAAAATACTTTCTACAGCCCTGGCTGGCATAGCTCAGTGGATTGAGCGCGGGCTGCGAACCAGGCATCGCAGGTTTGATTCCCAGTCAGGGCACATGCCTGGGTTGCAGGCCATGTCCCCCAGCAACCACACATTGATGTTCTCTCTCTCTCTCTCTTTCTCCCTCTCTTCCCTCTCTAGAAATGAATGAATAAAATCTTTAAAAAAAAAAAAGTCAAAAAAAAACAAATAAAAATAAAAATACTTTCTACCTAAAGATGGCTTGAGTAAGAATGTGAGGACTCGAGTGTGCCTTCCGTGGTTACTAGTTACTAGGCCTTGGGCAGGTCACCTTGCTTTACAGGCTTCAGCCTTTTCCTTCTGGACAAGAAATAGACGCTCGGTAAAAACAGCTTCCCCCACCAGAATTTAAGGTCCAGAACAGCAGTTTTGGGGGTTTGTTTTACTATTTTATTCTCTGCTGTACATTCAGTGCCTAGAATAGCATCTGGCACATGGCAGAGACCCAATAAATGTGTGTTAAATAACAAATGTCTGTTGAATAAAGCTTGACTTCAGAGTTGCAAAGATTAACAAATGGAATTGAAAGAAATTTGTAAATTAAGAGGCATTGTAAAGCATAAGTTACTTTTATTAGTAATACCTCAAATAAACTTTTATATCAATATTAAATAAAATGAGAATTGTAAGACCTAAACTGAGTATCTTCCATGCCTCTGTGATTCCAGGCACTTTGCTTTTCTCTCCATGAGAATGTTTTCTTATGGCTAACACCACTTTTTGTGTGCTCTGAATTCTTACAACTCAATAAAGCAGGTATTGTACTAGCAATAGACCCATTTAAAATATGGGGGAAGTGAAGTGTGGAGATGAAGAAACTTACTCAAGGCTGAATGGTCTCTAAGCAGCAGGCATTATCCCAAATTCAGTCCGACTTCTAGTAGAGACAGCTGTGTATACAACAGAAGGCTGCACAGCCTGTTTCCCAACACCACAAAAAAAAAAAATGACTTGATGCCCCACTGACTCCTGCACTTCAGGTAGTGGAATCTGACAAATATCTAGATTTTGAAAAATGTCTACTGTAAATATACCTGGTTTGGAAAAAATCCCTATCAAGTGCCTATGAAAGAACACATAACTTTGGTTCAGAACTTTCCATTTGGGAATTTATCCCTAGAAATCAAAAGCTATATGGCCAAAATGGTCACTGCAAAATTTTTTGAGAAGAAACACTGGACACAAAAAAAGGGTTCCATTTACGATAATTATGTAAAACTAAATATGCAATCAATTATTTTTTAAAAATATCAGGGACTATGCAAAAGAGAATCAAGAGTAGAATTGTGTCTCCTCTAATCAAAACTGTATAATAATGGAGTAATCCAGGGCAGGAATACAGACAAGAAAGATATGATTTTGTGGGGTTCATAATGTGGGTGAATTATTTTTATTTGTGCATTTAAATTTTTAAACATTAGAAATCATACTCCCTCACACCCCAAATTCCCATTCCACATTTCCTTATTCCTTACAAAAGCTAAACACTCCAACTGCGCCAACACTAAAACAATCTTTACCACCAAATATATTGGGGAAAAACCTTTTAAAGTAGAATACCTAAAAATTGCATCAAGGTCCTCAGCAGCTGCTGCGTGAATTGAGTGGAATAAAAATATCGTTTGAGAGGGGAGTAAAGAAATCTCCACGATTAGCACGGCCAAATTAAAATTAGGGGCTCTGTCCGAAAGGGGATCGGTGATGGTTGGGTTTGAGCTTGTTTTCCGAGCTGCCTAGACGCAGGTCCCAAAATTAGGGCTTAACTCCTAACGATGCCTGGAGAAGGAAGTCCCACCGGCCACGCGCCACACCCGGGCCCTGCGAACCAGAGACCAGAGAGGAAGGAGGAGGGGGCGGCTGGGGGCGCGAGGCCGGATTCTCCCGGTCGCACCCACCGTCCCTTGCACCTGCGCCCCGCAACGCCCGCGCCGCCACTCGCCGCTGGCCCCCGCCCTGCCTACCTGGCCCCGACCCCAGGCCCGGCCTAGCCGCAGCCTCGGCTGCCTGCCGAAGGAAGAAAGGACCGAGCCTCCAAACGGCGTCTCTATGAGCAAAATGGCGGCCACACGCGCAAGCACGGCGTCGGCGCCTACGGCGTGGCTGGTGGGCGGGGCGGGGAGGGGGCGGGGCCGGAGGCGGGGCCAGGAGCAGAGTTTGCGGAGTAACCTGGCTAAGGGTTGTGGGCGTGGCCCACAGACGGAGGAGCGGCTCCTACCCACATGGCCAGAGAGATGGGGTAGGGCCTCTCCGCCCCGATACTGCTGCTGTACCCCGGGCAGCTGTGAAAGCGGGGGGCTGGTTTAGAGGAACACTGAGTATGATGTTTGAATTACAGGTGTCTGGGTTCAAGTCTTCACTGGCCCGTAACCTTGGGCAAAGTCACTTCACCTCTCTGAGCCTCAGTTGCCTCATCTGAAAAATGGAGGTGATAGTACCACCCATCTCATGGGGTTGTGAGGATTAAGTGAAACAACATCCGCAAAGGCTTGAACAGTTCCTGGCATAGGGTAAATTCTTCGTTGTTATTATTGTTTGCCCTATGTTGCCCTAATTTTTCAATATTATAAATGAGTTGTGTTTTGGCACACATTGACTGAATTCTTTATAATTTAAGTATGTTTTTCTTTTATTATATTTATAACATAATAATAGCATATACATATGTAGCACGATATGTCATGCCAGGTCCTCTTAAGTGCTTACCACCTATAAACTGTAACAAGAGTACGAGTTAGGTATTATTATCTCCATTTTAATAGTGGGAGTTGAGATACTGACATTAAATAATTGGCGAGTGACAAAGTGAACAAGAATTTCAATCCAGGCAGCCTGCATCAACTTCTCCATTAAGCTCACCCCTATACCGCACAGCATTTCCAATTCTGTTTCGGATTTTTCACAGGGGTGAAACATAAAATAATTCATCGGTGGTTGTGCAGCTACCTAGAAGCAAACAGTTCTCATACTTCTCCAATCTCTTATTTTACAGTGGAGAAATACAAGCATCTCAATTTATGAATTATAAATTAGGCGATACATCATGAAATAGAGTCATTTGAGACATCCAGACAACTTTACAGGGACACAACTCTGCAAAAAGCAAAGCCCACGAACCCATTGATAAATTCGCTTCACAAAACTGAATCTTCTCCCAGAGTAACTTTATCGGGTTTACTTCGCTTCCTGTGCATTCTGATCTAAACCTGGACCCATCCGCTCCCCCTCCCTGCTTTTACGGTCCTTCCTACCACCGATTGGGAAGAGACTGGCTCTAACCACGAGCTCATCCCTGTCCGCTCGCTGATTTGCTGAAAGGATAGGCCGCTGAGCCAATGAGGCGTGAGATACGCAATCGCCTGCTGGAGGCTGGCTCTCTGGTGTCACCTACCAGGAATACCTGGAGGAGGATCCTAGAGAGATGTTGAGAAAGGCAAAGAGGGTAAGAGACTTAAAAGGCCCGTTGAGTTTAAGCTGAATCCGAAGTCTGTAGGCTTCTGGACTTCTCAATTATGGGAGCTAATGAAGTCTCCTCCACCTTCTGAAGCCAATATGGATTGGGTTTCTATCACTGGCACAGAAGCCTGCATGTTCTCTCCCTTCTTACTTAATTGCTCTTTCTTACCAGCCTGTTCCCCATCTCTGAACAGCAGAGCTTTTCCATATGCTGTTCCTGCCTCCAGGAACGCACTTCCTCCTGCAGTCCTGTCCTTCGTTAACTCCTACTTAAACTACACCTCAGGGGAATCGTCATTTTCAAGCCTTCCCACCAAAAAAAACCTATTTCATGTGCTTGTCCTTCATTAAGCTTTTTATGATTACTAATTATTGTTCATTATGTATTTATTTTGATCATTACTTTATAAATATCCCCAAAGACTGTAAATCCCTGCGAACAGGCCCTTTGTATATTCTGCTCATCACTGTTTCCCAGTATGCAGAACAGCACCTGGCACAAGTACGGTACTCAAGAAATGTCTGTAAAATGGGTGACCTCAGAATTACCCATCTTGGTGAAAAGAAGGTGGGCAGTAGCACAGAATTACTCAGGCGCACCTCATTCTACTGTACTTAGATTCATTGTGCTTTGCAGATATCGAGGGACTGTTTGTTTATCTGTTTACAAATTGAAGCGTTGTGACAACCCTGCATAGAGCAAGTCTGTTGGTGCCATTTTCCTAACACCATTTGCTCACTTCATGTCTGTGCCACATTTTGGTAATTCTTGCAAATTCAAACTTTTTAATCATTATTATATTTGTTTATGGGGGTCTGTGATCTTTGATATTACTGTTGTAATTGTTCTGGGCACCATAAACCATGCCCATATAAGACAGTGAACTTGGTTAATAAATGTGTGTGTTCTGACTGCTCCACCTACCAGTCATTCCCCTTCTCTCTTCTTCTCCTTGGGTCTCCCTATTCCCTGAGACACAACAACATTGAAATTAGGCCACTTATGAGCCCTATAATGACCTCTAAGTGTTCAAGTGAAAGAAGAGTCACACATCAGTAACTTTAAATCAAAAACTAAGTTATTAAGCTTAGCGAGGAAGGTACGTTGAAAGCCCTGATAGGCCAAAAGCTCGGCCTCTTGTGCCAAACAGCTGAACAAGCTGTGAATGCAAAGGAAAGTTCTTGAAGGAAATTAAAAGTGCTACTCCAGGGAACACATGAATGATGAGAAATTGAAACAGCTTTATTTAAGATGATAGGGAGAAACTTTTAGTGGTCTGGATGGAAAAGTTAACCAGCCCCAACATTCCCTGAAGCCAAAGCCTAGTCCAGAACAAGATTCTAACTCTCTTCAATTCTGTGAAGACTGAGAGAGGTGATGAAATTGCAGAAGGAAAGTCAGAAACTAGCAGAGGCTGGTTTGTGAGGTTTAAGGAAAGAAGGAGTCTCCACAGCATAAAAGTACAAGGTGAAGCAGCAAGTGCTGATGTTGGAACTGCAGCGCATGAACCAAAAGATCTAGCTAAGACCATTAATGAAGGCAGCTATACTAAACAACAGATTTTCAGCGTAGACGAAGAAGCCTTTATTGGAAGAAGCTGCCATCTTGGACTTTCACAGCCAGAGGAGAACACAATGCCTGACTGTAAAGCTTCAAAAGACAGGCCAACTCTTGTGAGGGGCAAACGCAGCTGGTGACTTTAAGTTGAAGCCAATGTGCATTTTCCTTTCCAAACATCCTCAGATCCTTAAGAATTACACTAAATCTGCTCTGCCTGTGCTCTATAAGATGTGTGATAGCACATGTGTTTACAACATAGCTTACAGAATATTTAAGCCCATTATTGAGATCTACTGCTCAGAAGAAGAGACTCCTTTCAAGGTATTACAGCTCACTGACAATGCACCTGGTCACCCAAGAGCTCTGACGGAGGCAGGTGCACAATGAGTTTGGTGTCATTTTCATGCCTGCTAACACAGCATCCATCCTGCAGCCCAGGGGTCAAGGAGTAATTTTGAATTTCAAGTCTCATTATTTAAGAAATATATTTTGTAAGGCTACAGTGATTCCTGTGTTGGATCTGGGTAAAATAAACTGAGAACCCTTGGAAAGGATTCACCATTCTAGATGCCATTAAGAACATTTGTGATTCATGGGAAGAGGTCAGAATATCAACATTAACAGTAGTTTGCAAAAAGTTGATAAAACCCCTCGTGGATGACTTTGAGCTATTCAAGACTTCAGTGGAAGAAGTAACTGCAGATGTGACGGAAATAGCATGAGAATGAGAATTAGAAGTAGAGTCTGTAGGTGTGGCTGAATTGCTGGGATCTTATAATAAACTTTAATGGATAAGGAGTTGCTTCTTATGGATGAGCAAAGAAAGTGGTTTCTTGAGATGGAATCTACTCCAATTGAAGATGCTGTGAAGATTGTTGAAATGACAAGGGATTTAGAATATTATAATACATAAACTTAGCAGCAGCAGGTTTTGAGAGAATTACCTTCAATTTTGAAAGAAGTTCTACTATGGGTGAAATGCTATCAAATAGCATCGCACACTTCAGAAAAATCATTATCAAAGGAAGAGTTGATTAATGCCACAAACTTCATTGTTGTCTTATTTTCAGATATTGCCACAGCCACTCCAGCCTTCAGCAACTACTACTCTGATCAATCAGCAGCCATCAACACTGAGGCAAAACCCCACCAGCAAAAATAACAAAAGGATTACGACTTGCAGAAGGCTCAGATGAAGGTTAACATCTTTTTAGCAATAAAGTATTTTTTAATTAAGATATGTACATTGTTTTTTAAACATAATGTTCTTTCACACTTAACAGCCCATGGATAGTGTAAGCATAACCTTTATATGCACTGGAAAACTAAAAATCTCCTGTGATTTGCTTTTTTGCAATACTCTCTTTTGTTGTCATGGTCTAGAACCTAACCCACAATATCTCTGAGGTATGCCTGTGTAGGATTTGCACCACACAGAAGCAATATTTCTGCAATTTTATAAATCGGCCCTCCTGAGCCAGTATGAGTTAGCTCCTGCATATCACTACTTCCAGGATTTTGCAGCAAAATGTCTGGTTTATGATCAGCTTCCCCTCTCTACAAGCGCTTAGCTTATAGTTTCCTTTGTTATGTAATATCAAGTACCACTCCCACCCACCTTCCATTCTCCAAAAACTTTAAATAACTTTTTAAATTTTATTTATTTAATTTTAGAGAGAAAGGAAGGGAGAGAAAAAGTGAGGGAGAGAAACATCACCAGTTGTCTCTTGTACACCCACGACCAGGGACTAAATCCAAAACCTAGTCATGTGCCACTGGGAATTGAACTGGTGACCCTTCACCCTGTGGGGCATGCTCAACCAACTGAGCCACACCGATCAGGGTCAAAGACTCTTTTGAAATCCATCTTAGGCTGATGTCTCATTGTCTTCTTTTTTTTTATCCTTGGGATTCAGGCCAAGGGAACGAGCATGGTACACATCCAGTCCAGGTGACCCACCAGTGACTGCAGCCCTAGCCACCGCCAGACTGCACGTGTCGGAGCGCCACCCAGAAGAGCCCACACAAGCCACAGAAAATTGAGAGATAATAATACATTTTTGTTTTAAGACATTGAGTTTGGAGATTTCTTATTACACAGGTATGGGTAATGAGCAAGAAAGGAGCAGAATGAGGATTTAAAGCCTGTGCTTAGTTCCACTCCAGTGCAGTTTTGGGTTAGTCTCTTGCAGAGCTGGATAATCCCTTGCCCTTTTGCAGATATACAGAGTCTTTGCATGTTATGGAAGTGCTCAGCTTGCCTACCTGGCACCATTGACCAATACTCAAGAGCCAAACTGCTGCACATAGAACATGAATCACGATGCCCAGGCCTAAGACATTTCCCTTTGACGTTTTTTAAATTTAATTTTAATCTTATTATTATTATTTTTCTCCTGAATTGAGGATTGATTTTGGAGAGAGAGAAAGCGGGCAAAAGAGAAGGAGAGAAGCATTAATATGAGAGAGAAAGACTGATTGGTTGCCTCTCCTACGTGCCCTGACCAGGAACCGAACCCACAACCTGGGCACGTGCTTCACAGGGAATCAAACCCTTTGGTTTACGAGATGACGCTCCAATCAACTAAGCCACACCAGCCAAGGCTTAAGATTTTTTTTAAAGGAAGGAAAAGAACCTTTGCTATAGTTTAATGGAAATTTTATGCAGCAGGGTAGAACAGAAGGCACAGATTTCTTCAAATGATTACTGAAATGAAAATGCAGAGACTTGACTGTCAGTCACCAAGACCAGGGTCTGAATTCTGTCTCCTTGCAGAAATGACCTGGGACAGATTGCTTCCCTTAAAAAAATGGGCACTAAGATTAGTAGCTGTGTGGGAATTTGGGATGGGGAATAATCTTTCTGTGGAGTCCATGAAAGAGACACCACCAAAGGCAGCTGTTCTCTAGCCATCAAGAATAAACAACAAGTATAGAAAATGTAGAAACCAAAGAACTTATACATATGACCCATGGACATGAACTAAGGCGGGGCAAGGACAGGGAATGCTGAAAGGAGAGAGAGTGCAGAAAAGAGGGAGAGAAAAAATGGGACAACTGTAACAGCATAATCAATAAAATATACTTTTAAAAAAGAATATATAATAAGGCTTTGGATTTCCCCCAAGTGGAGGATCATGGCAGTTAGTCTGTCTGTGGGAGGCTGCAGAGGTGGGTGGCCTGGTCACTACTACTCAAGGTGACCTTGGAAATTTCCATTACTGAATCCTTTCTCTCATCCTCTGGGTTTTCTCCTTTTTCTATTTGCCCCCTAAATGAAAGGAGCTTCATTGTCTTGTGCGATTATTAATATTTACATGTTGTAAAAAATTAAAGTTTAAAAGATATTTGCCATTATCTCACCATGGAGAGATAACCACTCTTGACATTTTTTCACCTCCTTTTCTCACTTAATTAATGACAGGCATAGTTCCATAATAATGAACTTAGGTCAATGTCATCAGTGCTGTCATTATGCCATGGACTCAAGACGGCAGACTCAGGAACCAGACATCCTATGTCCACATATCTTCTCTCCTTCTCACCAGCCATGTGACCTCCAGCAAATTCTTTTCCTCTTCACTCTGGCTTCCTCACCTGTAAGATGGAAATGATCACAGCCACCTACCTTATAGGGTTGTCATGGTGACCAAGTGAGTTATCACCAGGCACACAGATACCAACCACTTTCTATGAGCTACACTTGTTAGGACATTTTTAACACATCTCTAAGTCTGAATGCTTTCACTAACCTACACAACCTGACTTTGTACTTTTGCTCAAGTATTTCCTCACATTAAATTTCTAGAAGTAAACTTATTTGACCAAAAGGTATATGCCCTTTTAAAATTGTGTCCCCCAGAAAAATTTGTGCCAATTTACATTGTCATCAGATAGATGAAGAGCACCATTTCTCTTTATCCTTACCAATACTAGGTACTGTCCATTTTTTTTAACTACTTAAATGGCTCCTTTTTATTTTTTACTTTTTTAAATTTTATTTTATTGATAATGCTATTACAGTTGTCCCATTTTCCCCCCTCATTCCCCTCCGCCCTGCATACCCTCTCTCACCCACATTCTCCCCCTCTTTAGTTCATGTCCATGTGTCATTAGTTCTTTAGCTTCTACATTTCCTATAGTATTCTTACCCCCCCTTATCTATTTTCTACCTACCATCTATGTTACTTATTCGCTGTACCTTCCCCCTCCCCCTCCTCCTCCCACTCCCCTGTTGCTAACCCTCCATGTGATCTCCATTTCTGTGGTTCTGTTCCTGTTCTAGTTGTTTGCTTAGTTTGTTGTAATTTTTGTTTCAGGTGTGATTGTTAATAATCGTGAGCTTGCTGTCATTTTACTGTACATGTTTTTTATCTTCTTTTTCTTAGATAAGTCCCTTTAACCTTGCATATAATAAGGGCTTGGAGATGATGAACTCCTTTAACTTGACCTTATCTGGGAAGCACTTTATCTGCCCTCCCATTCTAAATGATAGCTTTGCTGGATAGAGCAATCTTGGATGATGTAGGTCCTTGCCTTTCATGAGCTGGAATACTTCCTTCCAGCCCCTTCTTGCCTGCAAGGTCTCTTTTGAGAAATCAGCTGACAGTCTGATGGGAACTCCTTTGTGGGAAACTGTCTCCTTATCTCTTGCTGCTTCTATCATTCTCTCCTTCATTTTAATCTTGGCTAATGTAATTGTGATGTGCCTTGGTGTGTTCCTCCTTGGGTCCAACTTCTTTGGGACTCTGAGTTTCCTGGACTTCCTGGAATTCTATTTCCTTTGCCAGATTGGGGAATTTCTCCTTTATTATTTGTTCAAATAACTTTTCCACTTGTTGCTCTTCCTCTTCCCCTTCTGGTACCCCTATAATTCAGATGTTAGAACGTTTAAAGATGTCCTGGAGGTTCCTCAGCCTCTCCCATTCTTTTGAATTCTTGTTTCTTCATTCTTTTCTGTTTGATTGTTTCTTTCTTCCTCTGGTCCACTCCATTGATTTGAGTCCCAGTTTCCTTCCCATCACTCTTGGTTCCCTGTGCACTTTCCTTCATTTCACTTAGCATAGCCTTCACTTTTTCATCTAATTTGTGACCAAATTCAACCAATTCTGTGAACATCCTGATCACCAGTGCTTTGAACTGTGCATCTGATAGGTTGGCTATCTGTTTGTCACTTAGTTGTATTTTTTCTGGAGCTTTGATCTGGTCTTTCATTTGGGCCATTTTTTTTTT
>PVIA01018138.1:0-13713 GCA_004024845.1 Tonatia bakeri
AAATGTAATCACCAAAATCCTTTTATGGCTTTCTAATTTTAAAAGTAGTATGTTTATTACAGGAAAAGCTAAGAAATATATAAATGAAAAAAAAAACAGATAATCCTGCTACTCACAGTTGAGATCATATGGTTTATACCATATATGTACCTTTCTCTTCTTGTAAAGCATTTACCCATGTCACTGCTAGTTCTTTATAAACAGTTTTAACTGCTAAATAATTTATCACTAAAGTTCTTTTTCATAGTGGAATTGAACTACATGATTTGCAAAATCATTTTGAGCTTGAAAATAGTTTGAATCTCCATTTTTTCCCTAAAATATTCCATAGAGTAAATATGTATGTCCATTGAAAAACTAACTTGCCTTCTTTGTGAATCAGGAGTTTTGAAGAGGGGCAAAATAAGAATTGCCAACCTATTTTTTCATGAAAGAAGCAGAGATTGGGGATTTACATTCTGGTAAATAAGAAGCATGACCTGTTAGTAGAAGAAGAGTAGGTATCTCTAAAGAAGGAGAATATTTTGTGTTTTTCCCAAGAGGTGAACAGAGGTAATAAATAGATGTCCTCACATGGAACAGAGTTTTCTTGTTTGTTTGATTGTTTGTTTGTTTTTCCCTCTGAATGGTAGGCAAGATTATCTGTTCCATTTGAATAGTGCCCTATCCCCAGAAATGATTCTCATGTCTAATCTTTACTCTCAGAGAGATATAGCCAGGGGACAAAATAAAACAGTAAATGTCCTCATAATTAAGAGACTTAATTTTATCCAGTTATTTTATCCTGTTCCTCTAAAAATCTCCACTCAGGCTGTCAGTGAATAGTTTTATATAGTGATTCAAGTTGGAACTGTTTTCTCTTTTCTTTCTAGTGAAATAATTCAAGATGAACAGGATAAATTCATCAATAGGGTCAAAGATAGTTTATTCATCTCTGTACAAACTCAGTTAAAATGTGATTGTACAACACTCTGGATGGTGTAACTCAGTGGACTGAGTGTGGGCCTGCAAACCATAGGGTCGCTGGTTCAATTCCCACTCAGGGCACATGCCTGGGTTGCAAGAGAGGGCTCCAGTAAGGGGTGTGTGAAAGGCAACCACACATTGATATTTCACTCCTCCTCTTTCTCCCTCCCCTCCCCTCTCCCTAAAAATAAATAAATAAAATCTTTTTTAAAAATGTGATTGTACAGTGAAACCTCAGTTCTCAGACATCTTGGTTCTTAAACAACTTGGTTTTTGATCAAGTTGTTGATGGAAAAAATGTCTCAACTGTCTCATAAAACTTTGGATCTCAATTCTCTCCCTGACAACTGTTTCCATGCTGATACTTATGTGATCTGTCACGTGTCTCTCCAGTGACAAAAAAAGGAGGTTCAGTTCGAACAAATTGCTTCTGGGAACAGCCTTCTGGAAGAAATTAAGTTCAAGAACTGAGTTTTCACTGTATTTGAATTTTGGTGCCCAGTGCCTTTTATACACAAGTTCTATGCTCTATACCTGAAAATGTCACTGTACACATTTTTCATCACAAGGAACAAATAAATTTAATAGATTTTAAGTGGGAATTGTATAACTGGAAAGAAATATCCGAGTACTCTGCAGAAATGAAGCAATTTGCATGTACACTCTACTTGTAACTGTGCAAACCGGGGCTCAGCCATTGGCACCTTCACTCTCCATGACTCAACAATTAGTGTTGAAGGAAACAGATTTTTATTACAGGGTTCCACTCCTGCTCAGAGCCCTACTCTCCATGAGACCCAGAACCTGCCTTGCTCCCCAAAAGACTGCAAGCCAAAATCAACCCACAAGTACCCCCGTGTCCTTATCTGTCCATCAGCCAGTCTCTCAAACAGATCTCCATCCTTTCAGGAATGTGCGCTTGTGGGTTTCAGAGCCCCCATCCTCTCGAAGCAGCTGTCCTTCAGGATCTGGGGTGTGCTGTCCTCAGGCTCCATGTAGCAGTCCCAGAACAATGTGCTCTGTTGTGTTGTCCCAGAGGGTGGAGCCCAGGGAGGCACATGTCCCTTTGTGGGACCCTGCCTTCAGGGGTGGGCTCCCCACCTCTGTGGGGTCTAAGCCCCTGGTGGGCCCTGCATATCCTAGTCCCATGAGTGCTCTTGTCTGTGTGGGGAGTAGGGCCAGAGGCCCAGAACGTCCAAATGCCAAAAACTGAGAGAAAGAGGGATCGAGCTTGCACCAAGCTCTGAAGTCCCATACCAAGAGAGTGACTCCTCCATACATCCTTCAGAGAAATAAGAGTTCTGCAACTCAGCATTCCCGATCACAGTTCAGCTCCAAGTACCTCTCACATGTCTGTGCTTGGCCTGGCAGGTTCCTGCAGCTCTGTCAGCTCTGCTGCTGTCCAGGCAGGCAGGCCTTGTGGCTGTCCCCTCTGCAGACCTCCTCTGACTTCCTGGCTCCCTCCTAATCTTTGGCCCACCCTAATTTAAATCCTCAGCTCAGAACTTTCTATGTGATCTCATGTCTAGCTGTTCCTATGGTGCAGTAGTGAGACAGGAGACAGCATAGGAAGAACTCTGAGACTGCAATACTGTTACTGGCCAGCATCTAGCATCCTGGTTGCCTGGAAACACCTTTTACCAATTAGGTAGATTAAATAGTAAACCGAGGCAGAGAGGAGGAAGGAGACATGTCTCACACGCTAACTCAGCAGTCCTGAGCCTGGTCTGATAATATTTCCAGGTGTTCCAACATCACAAGAAACACTATGTTAGCAAGAAAGAAGGGAGGTCCTTGAAATTCTATGTAACATTTCCACTATCTGGGAAAGAAAGCCTTGAAACTGCTTTCATCCCAAGGCCTGAATGTGGGAGAGGGTCCACGGTACCCAAAGAAGGAGCCCATAAAACAACTTTGGTTAATTGTCTACCTCTGGTCCCTATCTGTTTTATGAGGGAGTCCCTGATGCTTACAGAAAGAGCCCACAAATAACTTTGGAAAGTGCCCCAATTTTAATTAACTGCCTGTTGTCACGTGTCTTTTACAGCAAGATGAACAAAAGGAGTCTGGAGCAAGATAAGGACTCGGGCTGACAGACCCCCACACATACCTAAGTTTGGGTAGTCATGTTCCCCCAGGAAAGCTGGCACCACATTTACCTGTTAAACAATATGTAACTTTTTTCTCCTATCCCACCAACTATATAAGTCCTCGGAACAAAAGACTCTGGCTCTCACTCTCCAGCGGGCTTGGGGAGCTCTTGACACTCTTGGCTCCCTGGCCACCTGGCCTCAGGCCGCCTGGGGGCTTGCCACACAGGTCTTCAGCTGCTCTTACTTTTGTCACCCTGCTCTGCCCTGAAACTTTGCCTTTTACCCCCCACTCTACTCAGACCTGTTCTCTTCCATGGGAACGGGTCACTAATAAACTGATTACACACTAATAGATTTGCTGATCTGTAATTCTTTTCATGGGTCAGCAAGAAGAGCCAGGTCTCTCCCGTCAACAGTAGTGTCTGCCATTTTTGTCAGTTCCCCAGTATCTTCGATGCTCTTTCAGCTGCCATCTTTAGTCAGGGCAAGAGTTCCCAGTGATGCACAGGCATTGGAGTGGGCATCTGCCCCCTTGGCTATGTCAGGAGCCACTGCATGTTCTCACAGTCATGTACCCAATTCACCCTGGGCAGCCTCCTTCCTGCCATCAGGAAGGCAGGGCTATTGATTTTGCCTTTCTTTTGCAATGCATCTTAAACACTGTACCTTTTGCTGTTCCCTGTCCCCAGTCCTTGTAACAGGGTGCAGCTGAGGGGCCCCCCAAAGAGGGATTTGTAATGGGGTCCAGAACTCAGGGTGTCTTGGAAATATTAAAAATATAGGATGTCCTCACCCTATAGTCTGAACTGGGGGATGTGACGCAAGGATCAGAGCCCTTGAGAGTTTTTTTGCATAGCAAGTTTTCATATAACCTCAGGAATGGTTATTTAACATATCTATAACTTTTGACTGGTTTCATGGATACGTTAAGCAGCTGTGGCCTTGCTTTGAGCCAGGGAGGTGGGAGTGATTTCAAAGCAGTACCTAACTGGGAGGCAGCTCCCCCTGGTTACAGCACCTGCATGAGAGCTTGAACATGTGGAGATGACTCGCTTCAAGCCACGGGGCCACGCCTGCCTGGACTCACTGTGGCTGCTCAGAAAAGCTAGAAAAATACAGGAATGCTGGCAGGTATAGGCGATGTGGGAGGAGTCAGAAATGGGGCTGCAGAGGAAGATTGGTGCTGGGATTTAAACCCAGGGGTAGAAGCCACGCAAGGTAGAACCACATGGCTTTGGGGCTCCTTTTGTCACACAGTTTAGGAAGCTGGAAAGCAGATGTAGCAGATACGCAGAGCTCTCTCTTAGCAGTTCAGAAGAATGCAGGAGAGACATTGCAGGAAGGAAAGGGGTGAAAGGACTCTTGCTGGCAGGCCATGAGAAGGTACCATGTGGGTTTGGATTGAGAACTGGAGATCCCGGGTGACACAGCTGATGGTGTTGGGAACCAAGGGAGGCCTGTCAGCCAATGTGCAGATTACTGGAAGGACCAGAGGATACCTGAGCCATAGACTTCTATTTCTTTTCCTGATATAGGGTACCCAGGAGTGGGTAAAGGGGAAGGAAGGGCTGTGTATTTCTGGGTGTTTTAATGGACTTTGGGATTTTAATGAAGACATTAAGTCATTATTCTTAAGTCTGTATAACTTTTGAATAAAAAATTCCTTTCCTTTTCACCAAACTCTGGTATTGAGAGCTATAATTACCTGCAGTGGGCAAGGCAGACCCAGTACAGGGGGACCCCAGGAGAAGGGAGGGTCCATTTGGTAATAGTATATCATCCCCCCACCACAGTGTGGTCAGTAACATCCAGACTGAAGGCAGGATTGCTGGGGTGTTCCTCTATTATCAGGGGATGCTTGCTCTGTACCCTGTTACACACCTTGCAATAGTAAAGTCTATAATTATATAAGATTCTTTTTTTTAAATTTTTTTTAAAGATTTTATTTATTTAGTTTTAGAGAGGGAAGGGTGGGGGGAGAGAGAGAGAGAAAGAGAGAGAGAGAGAGAGAGAGAGAGAGAGAGAGAGAGAGAGAGAGATCAATGTGCGGTTGCTGGGGGACATGGCCTGCAACCTAGGCATGTGCCCTGACTGGGAATAGAACCTGCGATGCCTGGTTCGCAGCCCGTGCTCAATCCACTGAGCTACACCGGGCTAATTATATAAGATTCTTAAACTGCCTCATCCTTCCATTCTGAGAATGTAAGTGAATTACTTTTTAGATGTAATCTTTTGCTCTTTTATTGCATTTTAGACATTAAGACAAAAAACAGTATCTTTATTATAATGTTATAAATTTAATACTCAATTTTTACTGTGTTTTAACACTGGTTTTACAGACTCCTTTTAATTTTTATTTTCATTATTTTCTTGGCTTAAACAACAGAAATTTACTATCTCACAGTTACAGAGTCCAAAATCAAGGTATCTGCAGGGTTAGTTCCTCCCAAGGGCTGTGAGGGAAGGGCCTGTGCCATGTCTCTCTCCTTGGATTGTAAGATGGTGGTCTTTTTTGGTGATTTTTCACCTCCTCTTCCATTGGGCGTGTGTGTTTCTTTGTCTCAATTCCTCTTTGATGCATCATGTTGGATTAGGATTCACCCTAGCGACCTCATTTTAGCTTTGTTACCTCTGTAATGACCCTGTCTCCAAATTAGGTCACGTTCTGAGGTACTGGGGATAAGGATCATGATATGACCTTTTTGAGGGACACAGTTCAACCTATGCCAGTCGATTTCCTTCAGCTACGGGCAGACTAAAGGTCAACTCCTTCTAGGGGCTAACTGACCTTCCTGCGATGTGGCTCCTGCTGGGCTCTGCAGCTTATCTCTTCCCTCCCTGCATGCCCTCTTGCATTCCATGCTCCACTGGTAAGACATTTCTTACCTCTTGTTTTAGGGACTTACTTTTCCATTTGCCTGAAATGCCCATTCTCCCTATGTTAGTTCTGGCGATTAGTCCTCACCTTTCAGACTCAGATTAGCTATCATATCCTTTCAGGAGCCTAGCTTGCCATTGTTCTACCCGTTGTGGATTAGGCACCTCTCGTGCACATACAGTATTGAACCAAATCCTAGTACTTTCACACCGTCTTCCCCACTGTACTGTGAACTCCCCAAATGTGGGGCCTGTGTCTGGTTCTTTGTCATACCCACACACGCTAACCCCTGAGTGCTGCCTGGAACACAGTGGTGCCTTGTTTCTTTGATAGAAACGCCTACATGGCAATTTAGGATTTTGAATAGCTATAAGAAAGAAATGCAGTAGATCTCAAGTTGCTGTCTAAAAAGCAGTAGAGAGCAGCTAGGAATGGCGGGAGTCATCTCTCCTGGAAGGTGCCTCTTGGTTTCTCATGGCTTCAACTTGGAAGCAGACGCACAGGGGCTCTGAGCTAGGGAAACTCTTAGAGATCATGTAGGCCAAGCCCCTCACTGTAAAGAAGGGGAAAATTGAGACTTGGTGGGAGGAAGGGCCTTAATTATCATGACATTGTGTTTCTCTTTTGGGGAAAACATGTTTTTTTTTTAAATTCAGATGTAGCTGATATATAACATGATATTAGTTTCAAGTATACAACCTTCTTTCAATATTTGAATATATTGTAAAATGATCACCACAAGTTTAGTTAACACTCATCACACACATAGTTTCTTTTTTCTTGTGCTGAGGACTTTCAAGATCTAGCCTCTTAGCAACTTTCAAATATACAATACAGTCACAATACTGTACATTATATCCCCTATTAAAAAACTGAATGAGAATTTTTTTCATATACACTATTAAGGTAATACTACTACTAAAACATTTAGAAATGAGAGAAAAGGAAGAAAAATCATTAATTGTTCTTTTAAGTTATTTGTAAACAATTACTATTAACATTGAAGGAATTTTTAAAATTTTTGATTTTTTTAGAGCAACAAAAGAAGGGGAGAGAAAGAGAGAGAGAGAGTCCCTAGATTTAATCCTAAAGAGAGAGAGAGAAACATAGATTTATTGTTCCATTTATCTATGCATTCATTGGTTGATTCTTGTACGTGCCTTGACGGGATTGAACCCACAACCTTGGTTTATAGGGACCACATGCTAATCAACTGAGTTACCTGGCCAGGGCTAACAATGTTCAGAAAATTTTCTTCCAGGCTTTTTTCTGTCCTTAGACTTACTAGTTGTTTGTTTTTTTTTTTTAACATAATTATGACCTTTATTCACTCTTTTAATATTTTATTTATTTATTTTTAGAGAGAGGGGAAGAGAAGGAGAAAAAGGAGAGAAACATCAATGTGTGGTTGCCTCTCACATGCCCCATACAGGGGACCTGGCATGCAACCCAGTCATGTGCTGAGACTGGGAATTGAACTGGTGACCCTTCGGTTTGCAGGCCCGCACTCAATCCACTGAGCTACACCAGCCAGGGCTAATTATGATCTTTAATAGCTGCATAATAGCAGGTAGTTGTACCCTATTGACAAGGGCATTCTCCAGCTATTGAACATTTACATTGTTTCTAGTTTTTGTAGTTGCTGTTTCCTATATTGAGATGAACATTTGTGTATAGGCTTATTCGTTTCCTTCCATATTATTTTACCATTAAGGGGAGAGGTTAATATTCTCTTATAAATGTCAGCTTTCTTCTAAGAAGGAGACATTTTTATAGATGCTATGGTGATAATTCTTCCTCCCACACCTATTTAAAAAATTTTGATTGATTTTAAAGAGAGAAACATTGATTTGTTGTTCTACTTATTTATGCACTCATTGGTTGGTCCTGATCCAGGATCAAACCTGCAACCTTGGTGTATGGGGACCACGCTCTAACCAACTGAGCTACCCTGCCAGGGTCCTTCCTACACCTTTTTAAGTCAAGTTCTCTCTTCTGCACTGGTTTGGTTTGTGTAGGAAATTCCAAACAACCTATCTTTTTTTTTCCATGATGTTCTTCATTTCTTATAGATCTGCATCAACTCCTGGATAGTCTTCTCTGGCAATTCCAACTCACACTGATCTTTTTTCTCTTCATGTCATCTTGCATTTTATAACCTTTGCTCTGACATTACCTTTTTAGCTTTACAATTTTAGTACTCAAAAAGTTGCTTATTTCTTTGGATACTTTGTCTGAAACTGAGGTGCCTTATTCAATGTGATAGCAATAGATGTTTGTTATAAAACATTCAAACATGTGATCATGTAAATACCAGGAAGTGAAAATATTCATAATACTTCTATTCTCCTAATTCTACAAGATAACCATGGTTAGGAGTTTGGTGTATATTCTCCCAGACTTTTAAAAAAATCTAGCTATCGATAAAATTTTGTTTTAAGGGCTGTCCATTATTCCAATATATTAGAAGTACCTAGATTTCATCCTAAAAAATATCTGACCTGTCATAGATGTCCATTCATACTTAGTTACACTTCCATTCATTTTCTAAATAAAAGATATACCTATTTTTTAAAAAGATTTTATTTATTTATTTTTAGAGAGGGAAGGGAAGGAGAGAGAGAGAAACATCAATGTGCGGTTGCTGGGAGACATGGCCTGCAACCTAGGCATGTACCCTGACTGGGAATCGAACCTGTGATGCCTGGTTCGCAGCCCATGCTCAATCCACTGAGCTACACCAGCCAGGGCAAGATATACCTATTTTTAAAAATTGTATTTACTTGGTTATGCTATTATAGTTGTCCCAGTTTTTTCCCCTTCACCTCCTTCCATCCAGCACCCCCCACTCCCTGAGGCAATCTCCTACCATTATTCATGTCCATGGGTCATGCATGCAAGTTCTTGGGCTATTCCATTTCCTATGGTGTACTTTACATTCCCATGGCTATTCTGTAACTACCAATTTGTACTTCTAAAAATTTGTACTTTTAACACATCTCTGCTTAAGTATCAGATCTCTTTATATTTAATATTCATTTATCCAATAAGTATTTATTGATTAGGGACAGCCAGTGAGGCAGGAAGAAAACCAGGAGGTTGTGGAAGCCATGTGCAAAAAGTATTTAAGGAGATAGTAGTCCACTGTGTTAAATGCTGCTGGGAAATCAAGTAAGATGAGCACAGAGACCAGTGGGTTTTGCAAGATGGAGGCCATTGGTGACCTTGGCAAAAGCAGTTCCTAGGTATGGTGGAGAGGTAAGCATGGCTGAAGTGAGGTCAACTGAGACTGGAAGGCGAAGAAGCAGAGGCAATGATTATGGACTCTGGCAAAGAGTTTTGTTATGAAGGCAGCAGAAAAATGCATCTCCAGGTGGAAGGGCCGATGTTTGCTGAGATGACAGATAAGATTCCAACATGTTTGCCTGTTTATAGGAATGATCTAGCAGACAGAAGAAAATTGGCAATGCGCAAGGGAAAGGACAATTGCAGGAGGGTAACATCCAACACCATAGTGGCGGGAGGTCTGGCCTTAATTAGGAGCAGGGACAATTCACGCCATTAAAACAGGACAAAGGAAAATACAGATTCTGTAAACAAACAGATTTAGTTGTGGGAAAATGAGTTTTATTGAATTGCTCCTCTAGTCTCAGTGACATAAAGTTAATAGCTGAGAGTTGGGGAAGAAGGCATTAGAAGTTTGAGGAGAAAATGTGAATAGTTATTTTTTCCTCTTTGGTGATGGAGAAACAATTACATGGTAAACAATTACATGATGACAGACTAAGCCCAACTTAACATTTAAAAAACCCTTGCTTCTGTTAGATGGGTCCCTCACTAATTTCTAATTGTTTTATCTTTCTCTAATTCATCTAATTTTCTCTGTACTGATGTTGAGTCCTTTTACAATTCTCCCTTGAATTCTTTATGTCCAGAACTTTTCCAGAGCTGGGCTTCTTATAATTCTATTACTTTGGGTTTTTGAGGTAGTTTTTGTTTTCACAAGTCCTTTGAGATGATATCATAATATTCTCAGCCTTTCTTTTGTAATAGTGATCCATTTAATACAGTCTTAGTAGATTTTATTTTCTAATATTCTATTTTTGTACTCATTGCAATTTAGTGAATTAGCTTCCTCTAAAGGTGAGGTGGTATGAGCAATTTGAAAGTAAGACAGTGAGAGAAGCCAGTATCTTAAAGAAAAACACTCAGCTCAGCATTATGGCTCTTTAGCACTGTATTTTTCCCAGAGTTTTCAGCCACTTGAATGACTCCCTATAACCGTCCCATAACTAAGCTATTGTTTAATTTAAAAAATCATGTTGGTGAGAATGTAAATTATAATTGATATAAACTTTTTGAAGGACAATTTGAAAATGAGAATTATTTTTAAATTGACCTATCCATGTATGTGTACCTGAGGTCCAAGTTTATTTTTGCTTTCATATATAAGTGAAGTCCATTTATTCCTACATGCATAAATAAACTTACCTCTGCATCTTACTCCTAGGAATTGTGGAAATGACATGAATATGTATGTGTGGATGTGTGCACACAAACACACTGGTGCTATCTACATTGTCTAGAAAATGGGAACAACCTAAATGTCCTTTAATATAGTCTGGTTAAATTATAATTACTATTTTTAAAGATTTTATTTATTTACTTTTAGTGAGGGGAAGGGAGGGAGGAGGGAAACATCAATGTGCGGTTGCCTTTCGAGCGCCCCCTCCTGGGGACCTGTCCTGGGATGTGCCCAGGCATGTGCCTTGACTGGGAATCGAACTGGCAATTCTTTGGTTCGCAGACCGGTACTCAATCCACTGAGCCACACCAGCCAGGGCTGGTTAAATTATTTATGGTTTAACTATATTGTATACTGTGGACACATTTAAAATATTGTAGGTCAGCAGTTAAGGACATGTAAAACATGTCTATAACAGTGTTATTAAGTAAAGAAAAATGATTCAGTATAATTTTTGAAAATTATATCTAGGTATTTGTATATAAAGAGATCTGGAAGAATTTCCCTGAAATATTAACAGTGATATTTACTTCCCTATCTGTATCATTTCACTTTGTACACTGACATTTTCTTTTTAATCAGGATATTTAAAAAACATTTTAGGGGGAGAAAAAGTTTAAAAGAGTAATCAGTCATTTCTCAACTTTTTAACTCACAAATATGATTTGGGTACCTCTACTCTCAATTATGAACACTTTTGAAAGTAAATCACATATAAGTCCACATATTCTGCTTGCTGTTCAAAAGATCACTCTAGTAACTGTGGACATTAAGATACCATTTAGACTTCCATTTAAAAATCAAGCTCACCAGAACATAAGCTTTTTTAAAAAATTATTTTATTGTTGCTCAGTTACAGTTGTGTGTATTCCCCCCTGCCCCACCACTCCCCCCGCACCCCAGCCAAATCCACCTCCCTCCCTTGCTTCCACCGTCCCCCTTATTTTTGTCCATGTGTCCTTTACAGTAGTTCCTGAAAACCTGTCCCCCCATTATCCCCTCCCACCTCCCCTCTGGTTACTGTCGTTCTTAATTTCAATGAGAAGATAAACTTTTTTTTTTTTTTTTTTAAAGATTTTATTTATTTATTTTTAGAGAGGGAAGGGAGGGAGAAAGAGAGAGAGAGAGAAACATCAGTGTGTGGTTGCTGGGGGCCGTGGCCTGCAATCCAGGCATGTGCCCTGACTGGGAATCGAACCTGCGATGCTTTGGTTCACAGCCCGAGCTCAATCCACTGAGCTACGCCAGCCAGGGCGAGAAGATAAACTTTTAAAAAATCTATTTAAAAGAAAAGTTTTAGCTCTAGCTGGTGTAGCTCAGTGGATTGAGCACAGGCCTGCAAACCAAAGGGTCACCAGTTTGATTCCCAGTCAGGGCACATGCCTGGGTTGTGGGCCAGGTCCCCAGTAGGGGACACGTGAGAGGCAACCACACTTTGATGTTTCCCTCTCTTTCTCCTTCCCTTCCCTTCTCTCTATAAATAAGTAAAATGTTTTTAAAAAGTTTTACATAGAGGTATTAGTTTCATTATATACTCACTACATATGCAACACAGTTAGTACCTTCGTTGTTCATTTGAAAATCCTAATGCAAAATGATACATGTTAAACTGATTAAAATTTGATGACACTCTAGTTAAGGGTTTTCAGCATGGGCAGCAGTGCCCTGGTAAAGAGCCTCTGTGTTGTTTTCTCATTGTCTTAGTATTTTGCCCTATTTTAAAACATAAACAATTGATTAGTACTTTTGTCTCCCAAATAGATTATAAGCTATTTATAGTTAAAGTGTATCTTTTGCATGTTATAATTGTACTTTTCAAACCCATTAATGTATCTTGAAATCAGCTGACTGGGGCACAATTGGCATTAAATTATATATAAACACACACATTTATATATGCATTATATAAGTGCATGGCATGCAATAAAGGTAAATTATGTTTATTAAACTTATGGGTTCCAGCAAAATATCTGGAAAGTTCAGTGCTGAAGTACTTAGGAAAAAACTTTAAAATCTCAGTTAAATAGAAGTCAGCTGTCCAGGAAGAAATCTTGGCAGCTGAGAGTTTAGCCTTCCAATCAGAAATTTAACCCAAAACAGTCATTTGAATTACAGAAGTAAATTTCAGTTAAGACGAGCACGTAAGTCTTTACTTTGGAATCCATTTAATCTTATTTTAGACAATTACTTTATTATTTTTTATCCTCACCCAAGGACATGCTTATTGATTTTAGAGAGAGGGGAAGAGAGGAAGAGAGGAAGAGAAACATTGATGCAAGAGAAACATCATTTGGTTTCTTCTCACACATGCCCGGCTGGGAGTGAACCCACAACCCAGTCATGTGTCCTCACCAGGAATGGAACCCATGGCCCTTCGGTTTATAGGACGATGCTCCAGCCAACCAAGCCATACCAGCCAGGGCACTGTAGTCTTATTTAGACTATTATTAAAGGTGGCTGTTCCTTCCCTGATCTACAACAAACTAGAAAGAGGAAAATAGAACTAAGTGAAAAGAATTCTGAAGGCAGACACTAACAATAATAGGAAAGAATAATCAGCAGTCTGGGAAGATCAGGGACACTACAAAAGAACTCCTTAGGTAGTAAGTACAAACAGATGCAGACGCCTTAGTTGCACCTAAGGGCATACTTTTCAGGCTATAAGGAATGGTGAGAAAAACTCTGGACAGGGATCAGAGCTGGGTTTCACGTTTGTGCAGAACTAGCAGCACAATATAGGCCAAGAGGCTTAACCTCTCCCTCTGTTCCAGATTCCTAACTGAAAAATGAGGTAGATGTACTAAATGTTCCGAAAGTTACTTTCCCTTTTAACAATTTTCTCATTTCAGTGAACTTACAGTTAAGAGTGGTTTATGATCTCAATTCTAAATAAATCAATTAGAACTGGGTAATTGATTTGTATACTTCTAAAAGAAGTAAATGAGAAATTAAAAATTATTTAAAAGTATGTTTGCTTTACACAATGGAATTCTATGCAGCAGAAAGAAAGAAGGAGCTCCTACCCTTTGCAACAGCATGGATGCAACTGGAGAGCATTATGCTAAGCGAAATAAGCCAGGCAGTGAAAGATAAATACCATATGATCTCACCTTTAACAGGAACCTAAACAACAAAACAAAGAAACAAGCAAAATATAGTCAAAGACACTGAAATAGAGGACAGGCAGAAAGTGACCAGAGGAGAGAGAAGAGGGAGTTTCAGGGGAAAAGGGGAAGGGTTTACAGGAACAA
>PVIA01018139.1:0-13607 GCA_004024845.1 Tonatia bakeri
TACATGGAGGCTCAAGATATAAAATCACAAAATGCAGGGCTGCTGGGCTGAAAGGGGAGAACTCCTCAGGCCCCTGCGGCCATTCCAGGGAAGCTTCCACCTCCAAGGAGCAGGCTCTGGAGACGTGCTTGAGGGACGGACAGAAGGGGAAGCCTGGGGCCCACCCTGTCAGGCCTGGTATTGGTGTCCTAGGGGTGCCGCAACGAAGCATGCAAACAGAGTGGTTTAAACAACAGAAAGTCATGGTCTCCCAGTTCTGAAGATTAGAAATATGAGAACAAAATGTTAGCTGTGTAGGTGCCTTCTGGGATGTTTAAGGGAAAACCTGCCCTGTGCCTCTCCCGTAGCTTCTGGGGGTTTGCTGGCAACCCCCAGAAGCTAGCGTTCCCTGGCTTGCAGAAGCATCACCCCAATTTCTGCCTTCATCTTTATGAGGAGTTGTGGGGGGCAGTGTGTGACTGTGGGTGTTTATGTATCTCTCTCTGTCCAAATTCCTCCTTTTTATAAAGACACCAGTTATTCTGGGTTAGGCTCCACACTAATCCTCATCTTAACAAATTATTTCTCCAATGACTTAATTTTCAAATAAGATCAAATTCTGAAGCAGTAGGAATTAGGACTTCCACACAGAAATTTTGAGGGACATCACTCAACTCACAACAGCCTCCTACTTGGACCATACTTCCAAAGGATTCTACAATGCTGTCTTCTCTTCTCTGACACTTCCTCCAAGCCACCTCGACAGGGAGGGTCATGAGGAAAAGTCGCAGGAGCACTGAACAGGCCAGAGGATAAAAGACCGTGACGGAAACTGAGCCTGACACCTAACATGGGATTGAAGAGCAGGATGGAAAAGAGGAAAGTGCAGTGGTGAGGTGCAAATAACATCCACAGCTGAGAAATTACAGGATAAAGGGATCAAGGCAGCCACAGGCTTTATAAACTTCCCCAAAAACAGAGTGGGCAGCACATCTGTACAAGGGACATGCACCCTGCCGACAATGGAGCTGTCTGTGTCCAGAGCGTGCCTGGAAACCTAGTGTCTGACACAGACCGCAGGCCACCATGGCTGCCCTCCAGTGCACACTCGAGGTCTCGCTCTTAGTTAAGGAGGCTCATACCGCATGTGCCCTTTCCAGACTGGCTACCCCATTGTATTGGGCCACCGGATTCCTGATGGAAAAACCTGACTCTCTGTGGGTTTGGAGTCTGGCTCTTTCAGCCCTTTGGTGGATGTCCTGCCCTTGTAATGGAGAGCAATGAGACCAAGCAGCATCTGGATACAGGGGAGCTGAGGAATTCAGAGAGTTGGAACAGGATTCCTTCCCCAGGAGGTAAAAGAAACTATCCTTCGACAGAAAGTCTGTCCTAGGAAAAGCGATAAAGGTTATTACTAGGGCAGACTTTGGAAAATGTTGACGCCCAGGTTATGACTCAAACCATGGGAAGCAGAATCTTAGGGCAGCATCCCGGTGCTAGTACTAGTGCTACCAACCTGCAGTGCTGCTGTGGAAGGTGTTAGGGGAGAGATATATCTATCTATAGTATATGTAATGCATATGTTTACACTAAGTACAATATCATGTACATTATATGTGTGTGTGTAGTATACAAGCCTTGTCCAGAAGGTACCCAGCCATGTAATATTAAGAATACAGATATTTATTGAAGAAGACACAAGATACAAGATACAAGAAACATTGTACCTAGGACAATGATGCCTCAGGCCCCTTCAAAGTAGGCACCTTGGGACCTCACACAGTTCTCCCAATCGCCATCAACTACCCTGTTGTATTTTCCTGAATCTCATCCACGGTCTAAAATATCTTCCCTTTCAAAGGTGATTTTAGTTTTGGGAAAAGTCAGAAGTGGCAGGGCACCAAATCTGGGCTGTAGGGGGTCCAAGTCACTCAGATGATTTGATGTTTTGCCAAAAAACTCTGCACAAGACATGATGCATGAGTGGTTGCACTGTCGGGATGAAGCTGCCAATCGCCACTTGCCCATAGCTGCGGCCTCTGAATCATCCAGATAGTTTCCGCAGAGGAATGTTCAAGTTTAACACGATTTTGATGCAGATTTGTCGCTCTACTAGCTGAGTCATTTTGAATGCGATGGCCACACAGTACACATGCTCACTCAACAGCATCTTCCACCCCCACTGACTAGTGCAGTGAAGGCATCATTGTTCACACATGCGTATTCCAGTCCACTCTCCTGGGCTGCCAGGTTACATCAATGCCACATAAACCATTCTCGTTATATTAACAATGGCTGGACTTTTTCCAGACAGACCTCATATATACACAGATAATAAATATATGTGAGTGTATGTGTGTGTATAAAATCTTCAAGTCATACAAAAAACAAAGCATGCCCTTTTCAATGTCAAACTACAACATTGTTTCACAGGCCTACTGAAAGAAGGTTTAATCACCTGGGGGAATACACCTCTGTTTGACCTTTTCCTGGCCAGTGAATAGGGCCCAGACACTTCTACAAGTTAACCTGTACATTTTATCTGGTACATGTGCAAATAATTTCTGTCCAGCAGTAATATCGCTCTATAGGATATTATACAGCTCTGTATCTTATCTAACAATCTATTTCTAACCTAGAGATCTTCTTCTAACCTAGCAATCTTAATCTGTCTTTTCTTTTTTTATTATCTATAAACACCTAGTTTCTTTTTCTCCCCTTGAATTAGCTTTATCGTATTTTTGGTTCCCTCATTAATGAACTGAATTACATTTTTGATATGAATTCATGATATTTTGTATCAAAGTCTCTTTTTTTATAACTTTCTGAAAATTATGCTTTGAAAGTAGGTCATCACTTGTATCCTCTCCACTGACCCCCTTAAACTGCCTCCAATGCTGACGTCCTCTTAAAAACATTTCTCTGAAAAGCCCCCCTGAAGCTGGAAATTCCCACATTAGATATTAAGCCCGCAGCATTACAGCACATCGGGTAAATGATTCACAGACTGTCCGGCCAGTCACCCATCAGGTTCCTATGAAAACTGAACCAGGGAGGGGTTTGTTTTGAAGAAGGAATGAGAGTCAAGAGAAGAAATACAAACTTAAGGGGAACGAGAGGGGCTCATTTGGGAAGACTGAGAGCAATAGTGATGACCCTCAATACCTGAGGGTGGCCGGCAGAAGCAGAGGGCCTCAACAGAAGAGGAGATGGTTGACACAGGAGAAATTAATTACCCACTTCACGCTGCTGGCCCAGTGTTAGCCTAGACCTGTTACATGAAGATGAAGGAAGGGAGAAGATAGTGAGAAGGCAGGAGTGAGGGAGAGAAAGAGAAAGAGGTCTAAATGATTGGATATGGGGTCAAATAGGCTGTACTGATCTCATCATCCAAACATTTCTAGCCTACTGGAGCGGCACGCCGGCAGCTTCAGGAAGAATGCCTGCTGACTGGTACAGGCCCCACTGATACTCAGGGCCCAGGGCTAGATGAAAAGATCATTGACTCTGTCTTATCCATTGACTTTGACTTTGACAAAGTCATGTTTGAGCTGATTCAAAGGAACCATAGCCTCAATATGGAAATTTACCAGCTTCTCTGATCATTTTCATACTTAATGATTACATGCTATCATTCACCATGGAAAGTAACCCAATTTCCTCTTTTACTATGGGTAGGAAGCCTTATTTCCTGTTATACTAGCTTCTCAGAGTTTCAACTGAGCAAGTATCATATTTTGTCATGTATAATGCATGCTTTTTGCCCAAATTTTATAGGGAAAAATAAGGATGTGGATTATCCATGGGTATAACTATTACAGACCATGGGTATAATAATAGGCATAATAATCCTGTGCATAATGCACACAAAAATGTGGGTGCACATTCTACATGGCAAAATACAGTAGATTATAGGTTCGGATATGCCTCACTCCTATCCTTAACATAGTCACACACTAAGCTGATGTCAGCAGTTTTTCGGGTAGTTCATCAGCAGTGGTAGCAGACCTTTCCAGCAAAGTTGCTGTACCACTAAAGCAATCGTGTGTGTGAGTGCCCCCAGCCAGGCTGAGCTAATTTAACATAAAGTAATCAGAGATAAGAAAAAGCCACAGGAGTTATAAAAATATACACATCAGGCATCCTTCCCAAGGAGACGGGAAGTTTATCAGTGGAAAAGGGTGTACCAAATGATAAGAAAGGTGAAGCAGAGAATGAAATAAGGATTTTATGAGAAGCTAAGACACATAATAGAACAACTCTTTTTCTACTATAAAGGAAGAAAGAGGTCAACCAAGAATTCAGCAGAGTTTTGCCAAGATGGGAAGTCACTTTGACAGAGGAGATAGACATTACAGAAAAGATGGATGAAGGCATCTTTCACCAAGGAGGACAAGACACTGTGAGCCAAGGAAGAAGAGCTTTACTTAAAGAAAAGGCAGCAGTGACAACCACGGAGACAAGAACATCTCCAGGAGGAAGGGAGTCTGGACGTCCCTTTGGAAATACTCAAGTCAAGAACCCCTAGTGCTCCCGAGGGGGAAGACAAGCACCTATGAGCACGAGTTTCAACCGAGAGAGGCTTCATCTTTCATCTTCTCAGAGTCTCAGGGCCAAGAGGTCAGGGGCCAGGCATGCCCCCCACCCAACAACAATCCCTTTTAGCCTTGCTGGTAGGACCTCACTGTTTGAGCTGAACATCGGGGTTAGACACAAACCCCTTTCCTTCCCGCCACGTTTCGTCACGTCTTTCTCTATATTCTGCTCATTGCCGGAGTAGGACTAGGATGGGCATTTGTTCTTAGACCCAGGACAGCTATTCAGGGAGCTGGGAATGAGAACTTTGCCAAAAGCCTGTGCCCTTGACTTCTACACCCAGGTCAGAACCCAATAGCAATTTCCTGTTTACTCTGCCCCTGTTGAGACCCCCCTGGTGTTTTCAGTGACTGGTGTTGAGAAAACTCATTAGCCACTGGGGAAAAATTGTATTGTATCTACCTCACTCCAGATAGAAAAATGAATTCCAAGTAGATTTTCTCACCGATACAATATTGAAAGAAAATATAAGGAAATGCGCGGGACCATTTTTCTATGGGTCAAGTTTCAGTACGAATGAAGCATAAGGTGACATAAATGCTGTTAGTACTTGGTCCAGGTCCCTGGGAATATTTTTCTTTTTGGAGTGCCTAAGCCCAGTTTCTGCAGAACTACGACAATCAGTTCCCTGGAGAACTGTCCTTTGGCAACTTAAGCTGTGTTGCTGTGAGCTCCTCTCCACATCCTCCTGACGCTAAGGCGAAGCCTAACCCAGAACCATATCCTTGCTTCTTCCCCTTCTCCGTCCTAATTCCCACCCTTCACTTACAGCTTTCTCCTGAGTATTTCTCTACTATATCATTTATATATAAACCTCCATTTCAGCCTCTGCTTTTAGGAAACTCAGTTATGATACCTGATTTAACGGAATAAAAATGTAAATAAGTATAATGCAGAAAGATGTCATAAATAAATTTTAAGATATTATTTATGTATCTATGCCTATATATGCATATGGAAATATTTATATTGTGCCTGGAACTGTATTCCCCCAAAATTCACATGTTGAAGTTCTAAACACATTATCTAAAAATGTGACCGTATTTGGAGATAAAGTCTTAAAAGAAATGATTAGGTTAAAATAAGGTCATTGGGTTGCCGGTTCAATTCCCAGTTGGGGCACATGCCTGGGTTGTGGACCAGGTTCCCAGTTGGAGGTGTGCAAGAAGCAACCACACACTAATGTTTCTCTCCCTCTCTTTCTCTCCCTTCTCCTCTCTCTAAAAATAAACAACTAAATAAAATCTTTTAAAAAAATGAGGTCATCGGTGTGTGACTTAATCCAATCTGATTGGTGTCCTTTTAAGAAACTAAATACAGAGACACCAGGGGCACACTTGCACAGGAGGATCATGTATAGACACCTTCAACAGGCAGCTGTCCAGGCAAAAAGCTGCTGAGTGACAAGTGATGTCATCTGCCACAGAACTGCTTTGGTCCCTTCTACCTTTTAGAGGAGAAAGACGATAAAAATACACCTGGTGTCCTGGACCCTGCTGCCTCGCCTCTAATAATGTTGGCAACCAAAGACTGTGTTTTTTGTTTACTCATACACACAATAATTCTGACACCAGATGTGTGGATTTTTTCCCACACCAACAAATTTGCTGACACCAGCTGGGTGCCCTGCAATTTGATTTAATTCTGGCACTAACTGGAGTTAAAGCGGACCCCACAGATTAAAGATTCAGTCACACAAGACTGCCCTCCACCTCAAACTGCAAGTAGTCCATCACCAGGTTGCCCACAACATTTGTCCACCGTGGTACACAGTGGAGGTTCCCACCACCTCCTCCTTAGGTCTGATTAGCTGCAGGCCTACTTATCAAAGTCAGGGAAACTTATATGTCAGGGAAACCTTACTTATATTTACCAATTTATTATATATTAAAAGATATGATAAAAGATATGGATGAACAGCCGGATGAGGAGACACACAGGGCAAGGTTCAGAAGAGTTCTGAGTGGAGGTGCTTTGGTCCCCATGGAGTTGGGTATGCCACCTTCCCAGCGCACAGGTGTGTTCACCAACTGGGAAGTTCCATGAACCCCATGCTTTTGGAACTTTTATGGAGGCTTCATCATGAAGACATGAGAAATGACTGACTCCATCTTCAGCCCCTCTCTCCTATCCAGAGGATGGGGAGTGAAGCTGAAATGTCCAAGCTTCTAATCATGATTTTGTCTTGCTGGTGCCAACTCCCATTCCAAAGCTATCTAAGAGCCCACCAATAGTCACCTCATTAGGACAGAAGACATACCTGCCACCCAGGAAAATTCCAAGGGATGTAGGAGCTCTGTGTCAAGATATGAAGCCAAAGACCAAATGTTTTAACAAAAGATGCTCCTCATGCTCTTGTTACTTAAAAAATTACCAGGGTTTCAGGACCTCTGTGCCAGTAACCAAAGGTGAGGACCAATACATAATTTTTCTATTATTGCACAGCAACAGTCTACAAACCAAGGGGAGAGTCCTCAGGAGAAACCAAACCTACTGGCATCTTGATCTTAGACTTGGAGCCAGCAGATTGTGAAAATAAATTTCTGTTGTTTAAGCTACCCCAGCTGAGTGTGTGTGGTATTTTGTTATGGCAGCCCTAGCAAACTAAATACACACACACACACATACACACACACGTAGCAGTTGGCAAAGTAGGTTTATAGTTATTCATATGGGAAAGACATAATAACAGTATAAGAATATACTGTGTTTTGCATACTTATAACTCTAAACCTACTTGTGGCCATCCCTGTATAAATAGCTTTGTCTGTTTCACACACATAATGGCAAAACGTTCCAAAATATAATGTATACAAATAGCATCCATAAATACTCAAGAAAAGGGGGCTTTTTTTAAATAGATAAGTGACTTAAGTGGGTAATTCACAAAAGAATAAATTAAATGCCAATAAATATTTTAAAAATATTCAACCACATTACATCCTCCTTTGGGGCTGTATCTGCTCCACTGAACAGGACCTGTCTCTCTACCACCGCATACCGTCCATTCCAGCCCTCCTCATTATGATACCCACGCCAAGTGTCTGGACAGTTCTGTGCACAATGCAGGTATTAAATAACCATCGATGATAATGTAATAGTGTTCTGAGGCAGAGAGAAAAAAAAGCTAGTTTTAAGATAATTCAATTTAAAAAGCTATCACAATTGTTCAGAAAATCATAAAAGAGGAACAGTAACTAGCTTTATAAGTAAAAGAGAAAAATGTTCATCATAGTAATGAAAGAAATGCAAATCAAAAGGTACTCAGGTTATTACCGTAGATAGTAAGCTAATTATTAATAAGATAGGGAGCAAAGGGAATTAGACATTGAGCTTAATAAACTGAGGAGCATTAAGCATTCTTGCTTAGCCAGGAAGCTGTAGCAGTTACAGACTCATTCACACAATCCTGGGGACTGCTACCAAAGAGACTTGATCCTAGGAGCACAGGAAATCTCTCCATGAGCATTGTCCCCCCTCCAGTACCAGATTGTTGAGGGGTGCAGAAGGAGAAACTTGAGCATAGAGGCCTGTCAGTCTAACTACAGCGTCGAGTCATCAGAAGCTCAAGAAAGCTTGGGAAATTGATTGGTTACTTTGAAAAAGGTTCTGACCTTTCCCAATCCCATATATATATAATCCCAGGGGAGCAAACAAGCTTGCTCGATCTCTCTCTCTCAATCTGTTCTGCCCTCACCTTGTGCATTCATGCATTCTCTCTCTCACCCAGGGTAGACATGCAACCATGTTGGTCTAGCATCTGTGTGGGCCCACAGCAGACCAGGCAGGCTCCAAAGGACTAAGCATTAATATGAAACAGAAACTCTGAACACTGGCCTTTGTTGGCCTTGGCAGGAAGGACAGAGATGGGGCACTGGAAACCCAGGGGTGGATTTTCACCCAAATGAGTCTTATAACACAACAGTCTTCTCCCATGCATGGGTCTGTAAAGTGCTTTTCTCATGATCTCATGGAAGAGCCTGATTTTCACCAGCAATGGGTTTACTTTTTGCAAGTTTGCACAACATGTAAATCAAAATCTAGAAAGCCTTGCTACCTGCAGTGCAGTGAAATGTATTTTCAGTTTGTTGGTGGCATTGTGAATTGGTACATAGATTTTGTCAATGCATTCCTGGTCATAAACCCTAAAGAATAAGTCAAAATTTAGAAAACATCATGAGAAAGGCAATATTTATAATCATGGTATTTACGATGGCCCAAAATTAGAAATATCACCAAATGTCCAGTAATAAAGGAATCATCACATAAGCTACAGGACATTTGCTCAAGGGAATAATATAGAGACACCCGCCATGGCAAATATAAAACCCAAATATCATTATAAAGTTAACATAAATGATAAATTAGGATATTAAATTATATATGCATAATGATTATAGTTATGAGAGAATACATGCAAATAAAGAACGACTAGAATGAATACAGGGAAAAATCACAGTTTCTGATTTGTTTTCCTCTTCCTTTTTTTCTCTTTCAAACTTTTAACATTTTGGGGTTGTACATTTCTTGAAAAACTAAAACTTTATTGAGGAAAAGGAGACATTCACATGTATTTAGAATGATAAAATGAGACAAGGCCTGTAATTTTAAAAAGGTACATCTCAATATAGGAATCCCCCAATAAAGGGTTAGGGAGTCACCCTAACAGCTGACAATTCCTCAGATCCTTCTGGTGCCACCGCTGTGCTCAGCACTTTACATGGACTGTCCCATTTAGTCTTCCGACAACCCAGTGAGGTGGACAGGATCAACTTCTTCAATGTACCAGATGGCAACATGGAGTTGTCACAGAGAAGGCTAGCCGCCCCGACGCTGCATGCCTCCTGTTATGGAGAATCACAGTTCACTGCTAAGCCAGAGACATTTCCCCTCGCCCTTCACTCCCCAGCATCCAGGTGGAACCTTCCTATTGGAAGGCCCACAGCACATCCTGGGGTCTGTCCTCTGCAGGGCAGATGCTGCCCATCTATTGAGGAGCATCAGGTCTATAAATTAGTCAACAGTCTAAAACAAAGTGAGCAAGGCACAGAAATAACTGCCCCTTTATTTTTAAAAGATGGTGTTTAAAGATGACAGTACCATTCTTCACCAATCCAACTGCCAACATTTGAAAAATTTTACTTTCCCAAACTGAAAAGAGTGCCAGGAAATGGGCGATTTTCTATCTTCCTGTTGAAAAGTCAACTGATGCTCCCTCTCTATGGGACAACTTATCAAAGAGTTTCAAGAATTTCTGAATTCTGTTAAATCCTTGACCCAGGGTTTCCTCTGGAAATTATCACAATGAAATAAATGATGTGAGTAAACATATATAGATATAGTATTTTTTAAGAAATATTTATAAGACAAGTAGAAACCATCTGAATACCCAGCTATAGAGAAGTGGACAAATTGTACTTTGGCTCCACAATGAGTTACTATGCATCTATTTTAAATTATGTTGGAAAAGAATATTTTACAGCCTGGGATTATCATGATACATTATACAGTGTGATTTCATTCTTCCTATGTTTTAAAAACACATCTATATCAGGCATGAGTTTGCTTCTTGCATATAGGTGCAAGAACTGTCACATTTTTTTTATTTTTCTAAATCAGATCAAGTCTGGCTTAGCACCCTGTCTGCCTGGCTGACAGGAAGAACTCTGTCAGGGACTGTGGGTACCTCTCCCCTAAAACAACTCTCCACCCCCGCCCCTCCCCAACACACATATACACACCTTACTTTGGATCTTCCTACTCTCCTAGGGCTAATGTAGTACCAAGAAACAGAAGAGACACTATCTTTAGACAATAGTTGTTGCCTCTGTTGCCATCAAAGCACACCTTGATATTGACAAGGGTGGCAGTTCTGGAGGTGGGAAGAGAGATGCCCTGTAGCACTGGATTTGTGATAGGCTTGGCCACAAAAGGTTTCTGCTACTGATCTCAAAACAGTCCTACTGAGAGGTCAATCCCAGGGATACACCACCAGTGGCTTTGCCACAACTGGGCATGCTGAGGGGTGGGGCTGGGAGAGTACAGGTCTCTGACCTTTAGAGAATCTGCATCATCCTCCTCACTCAGCCTCTCTTGGAGGTGTCAGCTGTCTTCTGGGACCACTCCACCCTTTAAATTTAAGCTCCAATTTGTCTCTCTCCTCCCCATACAGGAAAACTCTGCCTTAGTTCCATGATTGCCTAATCTTCCAAACCTTTAGTTAATGATTTCTCCAAGGACCTCTAAGACCCAAAGAAACCTCCAGCCCTCAAGCCCAATCCACACTCACAAGCACATTCTTACTCAAAGACACACACACCCACACACACATGAGCCTAATTGCTAGAATACAAATGTAGGCGCGTTTTTTTCTCAGAAGTATGTGTGTGTGTTAATAAAAAAAGAATAGAAATAAGGGGGCGGAATGGGAGAAATAGGAAAAATAATTGTATTTTTATTCTCATTCACCTCAGTAGTGAGAAGAAATCGAGCCTGCCACATACGTGTGCATGGACAAGCCTGAAACATTACACAAGTGTCATTCACTGACGGCTGAAATTACAGAAAAAGGCTCATGTTCTTCTTTGTATTTATTATAACTTTCTAAATTTCCTACAATGGATATAGGCCAATTTATAATTTAAAGTGCAATTTATTTTTAAAATGCTAACATATCAACTATATTTCCCCTTTCTAATCCCTCCTAATATGCGAATGTATTTTTAAAACAAAGAATAACTAGAAAGCAATGAGAATTACTTTACTGAAGGGCACAGACCATGGCTATAAATGTATTTGAGGAAAAAATGAGAAAAACTCCAAAAATATGTTTAAGTGGTAGCTTTACAGTTATCAGTGTGTAACTTTCCAAGGTGATTAAGCTAATGTCAACATTGATTTTTGGATGTAAACATTTGGATTGAATGCTTTGCTGGCTTGACTTCAATCTTTTTCTGTCCCCCTATACATATTTCAAACTTGGTATCACCATAGAGGTGTATGACTGAATTACAACTAAAAGTCTTTATCTACTGAAGAAATAATGTAGAGCCATTCGCCTAACTCAAAACACAATCACACGAGGGGAGGCTGGTTAAGTGATGGAGCCCAGTTCCACCAGGGTTGCTATTATCCTCCATTTCTGCTCTTTAAGAATCAGAGATTCTCTTGCTGACTACCAACAGCCCAGCCACCAGAGGCACAGAGATGCTGCTCATCCCTCAAAAAGCCAGTGTAAGAACCCACCACCCTCCCACTTCACTCTCCATTCTAGAAACATTCTATTTCAATGCTCTCTCTGCCTTTTCACTTTTTTTCCATCTGGGCACCCATTCAGACATTAAAATCCGTAGCTTCCTTTAGGAAATCTTCATCACAAAGCCATCATTACCCTTGGCTCTAGCAGAGATGAGTGTAGATATGTGGTCCAGAAGTACCCTGAGGGGCGACAGGAGGTGATGGAGGGAAACATGTTGGGACCATCTGATTCAGGAATGCTTCCTGCTCATTTCACAACCCAGAGATGATTTGATACAGATGTATTTAAGATGTCTTTTTTTTTCATTCTCTTGTTGTTCTTAGTCACCCTGAAATCATGATCAGGTTTTTTTTAGTATAAGAAAACAGCTCCTACAAGGCCAAGGAATGAACTTACCTGCCAGTCACTGGCCCCAAGTTCAGGTCCTGCTCCCTGTCTGGGTTCTGCATGCTTTTGGTTTTCAGAGCAGGACCTCCTCACAGGATGCTCAGAAGAGAATGCACTTGGGAGACACTGAGAAGCCAGACCTGGCTTCAACCGTTCTTCCACGCACAGCATGTCCAGAGACAGCCTTTGGTTTGCAGCTACAGCCAAGATAAGCATGTGTGGACCACGCTTTCCCAAAGTCACATTGTTCTGAGTCTGAACTAACAAGCTGTGACATCCCTGGGGGTTATGTCTTTAATTAATTCAATGTTTTTTGAGTACTACTATATGCCAAGTATTGTACTTATGTGTCTTATTAACACCAATCTTAGCCATAATAAGCATACAATAAGTGTTTGTTTCAATGGATGAATATTTTCCCAGCTAGAATATGAGCTCTAAGAAGTCAGGGACGAGTTCCGGCCAGGATGGAGGCATGGGCAGTCGCACTGTGCTTCCTCGCGCGGCCGGGACTGAGGACGGCAAAGATTGAGAGACAATTAACAACCAGAACAGAGGGAAGTTAATTGGGCGGAGGTCGGGCTCCAGTACATCCAGACCGGTAGGGAGCGGCGGAGTCGGGAGGCCTGCGGAGAGGGTCCGAGGGGTCCCGGAGGGAGGAGTCGCTGGCTGGCAGGCACAGGTGCACAGGGCGCAGACCGCAGTGGACAGACCGGTGGCGGACGCAGGGCGCGGAAGCGACTAGCAGACCCAGTGAGGGTCGCAAGGCAGCTGGCTGTCTGCCGCCACACATTTGCGTACAAACTAAGCAAAAACGGGCAGCGCGGCCGCATTTCAAAGCTTAAGAGCCCCGTCTGGGAACTGAGGCCGGGAGACTCTCCCAGCCTCACTGGAGACTTCTCGGGGAAGCCCACAGAGTCCGAGAAAGTGCACAAGCCCACCGCCCGGGAGCCAGCACAGCAAGGGCCCAGTTTGCTTGTGGGAGGCAGTGTAGGGGACGGAAGTCCTAGAGAGAGCGGAGCAGGCGCCATTGTTCCCTCTCAGACCCCGCCCCCACATAAACGTCACAACCCAGCGACTGCGGTGCCCCGCCCCGCCCCGTGAACACCTAAGGCTCCGCCGCCCTTACGAAACAGCCGCAACCAACCCAAGGAAAATTAAAAAGATGGCTCAAACATATTTGAAAGCCCCAGAACCAATTTTTTAAGTGACCAAGAAATTGCCGAATTACCAGATGCACAGTTCAAAGCACTGTTGATCAGGAAGCTCACAGAATTGGTTGACTTTGGACATAAATTAGATGAACAAATGCAGGCTACGATAAGAGAAATGAAGGAAAACGCACAGGGAACCAATAGTGAGGGGAAGAAAACTGGGACTCAAATCA
>PVIA01018140.1:0-13579 GCA_004024845.1 Tonatia bakeri
AACAGAATGAGGAAACAAGAATGAAGGGAAACAAGAATGAAGTGGAAAGCAGGGAAGATTGAAGATGAGAGAATCTTAAACGCAGCAAGAGAAAAGGAGACAGTTACCTACAAAGGAATTCCCATAAAACTATCAACTGATGTCTCAAAAGAAACCTTACAGGTAAGAAGGGGCTGGAAAGAAGTGCTCAAACTCATGAAAAGCAAGGATCCACATCCAAGATTCCTCTATCCAGCACAGCTATCATTTAGAATGGAAGGGCAGATAAAGTGCTTCCCAGAGAAGGAAAAGCTAAAGGAGTTCATCATCATCAAGCCATTGTTATATGAAATGTTAAAAGAACTTATCTGAAGTAAAGAAGATCAAAACTATGAACAGTAAAATGACAACAAGCTCACAACTATCAACAACTGAACCTAAAAAAAAAGAGAAAGAAACAAAAACTAAACAAACAAGTAGAACAGGAACAGAATCACAGTAATGTAGATCACATGGAGGGTTGTCAGCAAGGAGGGGGAGGTGGAAGAATGGGTGGAAAGGTACAGGGAATAAGAAGCATAAATGGTAGGTACAAAATAGACAGGGGGAGGTTAAGAATAGTGTGGGAAACAGAGAAGCCAAAGAACTTTATATGCATGACCCATGGACATGAACTAAGGTAGGGGAATGCTGGTGGGAGAGGTGGTGCATGGCAGAGGACAATAAAGGGGAAGGGGAAAATGGGACAACTATTATGGCATAATCAATAAAATATATTTTTAAAAAATTAAAATAAAATAGCATCAATTAAATAAATAAGTAAATAAAAGATTCCTTTCCTTTCCACCAAAATCTGTCTTTAGAGATTTGCCTGGTTAGTGACAAGTAAATAGGACTCTCCACCCCCATTCCCCCTTACTGGTTGTGTTCGGTAACATTAAAGTTAAGCAATTTATTGTAAATATTGAGTCTGTTTTTATGGGTATCATCCTTTGTTATATTTTATGCTTATTATACTTTTCATCTGCTTTTTTCTTTACCCCTTTTCTGTTTCCACCACACTGATCAATGTTTCTATCTTTCTTTGGTTTTACTTCATTTTCCCTATTTATTAGTATGAATGTCATGTTTTATTTTCTTAGTGTTTTGGGGTAATTTTCTCATTTGAATAATTGACTTGACAAGTCAAAAGTTAACCAGGTATTTTATTGTACTTCCTTACAACTAAAGAAACTTAGCATATTTTTAAAATTCCATGAGAAAAAAATGATTGAAGACAAAAACATCTATAATTCAATGTGCCTATTCATATAATTTTTAACATTCCTTAGGTCAGTTCTTTTCTCCTCCAAATCATGCAAACCTTTAGTAAAATTCTGTTACTATTTGATCCTGGCTGATGTGGCTCAGGGGTTGAGCACCAGACTGTGAAGCAGAAGGGTCACAGTTTTGATTCTTATTCTAGGGCACATGCCTGGGTTTCATACATTGATGTTTCTCTCCCTTACTTTCTCTCTCCTTCCCCCTCTCTAAAAAATAAAATTCATAAAATCTTTTAAAAATATATAAATAAATAAAAATTCTGTTACTATTTGAACAGAATTTGAAAAGGGAATCTTTAAAATGAAAGTGGCTCTTTATCAACTCTACTGTTCCTGGGAGTGGATTTTGAACTCTTCCTTGAGACTCAGCAAAAATCTGGTGTTTATTTGTTTCTTTGAGGCAGGATAGAAAAAATCTAGGAATATTCCTGAGCAAGTGGGATGGGAAAACTGAAACAAGATGTTAAGAGGGTGTCGGGCACAATTACTGGACAGAGGGCAGTGGGAGTCCCAGAAGCAGTGCTAGAGGCTGCACACCCCCCAGAGATGGGGGATGGGGTTGAAAAGTATGGAGGACAGAGCATGAACAGTTGCCACAGCAACCAGGTATCAGGCCTTGTCAGAGAGGGAAATACCCTCCTGTGTGCTTTCCCTGCCCAGAGTGTTTTGGGCTGGGCTATGTAAAGCAGAGAGCAAGGAAACACTACTGCCTTTATTCTCTCATCTTTCCCAGCTGCAAGGGGGCTTGAATTCCTGAGCCAGCAGTCCCTGGAGGCCACATCACAGTGGAACTTTTCTGGCAGCCCTCCCAAGTGCTAGGTGGCCAGGAGCACAGAAGGTGTTGGGCTGGTGGTGCAGGAGGAGAGGAAGCCCAGGCCAGTGGGCCCTGGAAGGCTAGTGACCAGGCAAAAAACCCCTCCTCTGTACATGAAGCCCAGTGGCACTGGCAACTGGAGCTGTGCTGCCTGGGTCCTGCCTGGCCAGGCACACAGATGCCCTGGAGGGCAGTGGCCACAGGAAGAGGGCAATACACAGTGAGTAGGACACCCAGATGCACAGACTTCAAAAGATGCCTGAAGCCAGGCAGTGACTGGAAACCCACGGGGACATCCATGTTTCTTAAAGGACAGTACTTTTGGGCGGGAGAAAAGGTTCCTGGTGCAGCCTTGAACTGAGCTGGCAGAGGGTAGCAAGGTGGTTTTGTTTGGATGTCTTAGAGGAGACAGGTTTTGAGACGGAAACCTGCCATTATTTCAAACTATATAGATTTTTAATAAAAGATTCCTTTCTCTATCCACCGAAATCTGCCTCCAGAGTTTTTGCCTGTTTGAGATAAATGGGAGGACCCCACTTGTTGTTTGGTCACAAAGATGCTTAAACAAGGCCAAACAATTTGAACAATTACAGCCAGCTAGATAATTGCAAGACCTTATCCTTCCTAACGAAAGACACTTGAGAGCAAATGGTTCATACCTCTCTTCCCTAATCAGAAATGAATAGCTTAAATCACTTTTGTCAAGGATATAGCAGACAGAAACCCAATTAATGCCATTTATGCCAGTCAGACCCAAGAATGGATAAAGTCAAGGGAACAAATAACAAAAATCCAATTAGAGTCAGATCCAAGATAAAAGTAAAATAGTAAAGTTGACCAAAAAATTATCGTAAACTCCTGTATAATCTCATCTGATGTATCAGCACATTAAAAATGTACCTGCAAAGCTGATGAATATTCTGCTGAAACCCTCACCTAAGATTCTTGCCTGCAAAAGAGAGATAAAAACCCTCAAGACAAAAGACCCAATGCAGGTTTGCTTTAGAATACACTTACATTGCTGCCCTTTTTTGTCTCTCTTTCCTATAATGTTTCTAGGGAGCCAAAGCAGAGCACCACCTAGGCTTTTTACCTGTTGCTTCCTCTGCCTTAAACCATAGGACTTTATGCGTTCTTTCTTAGGCCTGATTGCCCTAGGGAACTTGCCCTTTCCAGCACAGGGCCTACCCACCTCTGGCATTGTCTCAGGCTTAAGGCATTGTTTCAGGCTTAAGTTGGGTAGGGGAAGTAAGGCAGCCCAGAGATTAGGAGACTTCTTGCAGACAGAATGAGGACTCAGGCTATGTTGAAGCCGAGGGGTGAGGGTCCATCACCCCCTTTCTCTGTAGCCCCCCAAGTCCTTCCCTGAGGGCCCTTTCATGACCATGCCTGTTTTAGGTTGTTCCTCCTTTGAGGAATCTTATCCGTCATTGGCTAACCAGTCATCTGCCCAGGGTCAAGCAGGGTGAAATGAAAGCAGACAGAGGCAGTGCCCCTACAAGGAAGATAAGCTTTGTCCCCTAAGTGGCTTATGGTCCCAAGGTCTTTCTACTTAGCCTCAGCCACAAAGGGTTACAGTTTCTGAAACCAGCCAAGGCAGTTCCCAACATCTCCCCTTTCTGTTTGTGAAATCAATTGTAGTTGTTAAATCTGTGAAACTTATTATTTGCTGTTCCTGAATGCGATGTTGAGAAAACAACCTCCAATAAGGATTAAGACGAGGAGGCACCCAAGGACTGCTATGACCCAAAACCGTAAATTCAGTCTGTCAAACCAGTTCTTAGGGTTCAGCCATTATATTATTGAGGAGGGTCTGGAACACCTTCTGTTCAGTAAGGCATTTGATGTCACTGAGCTGCTGGTGGAGGTCAAGCTGGAGCTGATCAGTCTGTCCTCTGAGACTGGTAGAGAACACACCCTGCAGGCTATGACGAGTATCTGCCCAGGAATGCTGACTGGAATCCACTTCAGGGGGGTGACACACAGCTTAGAGAAGTCTGGATCGGAGGAGTCCAATGGGGTGGAGTTGGGTCGCGGCCGGGGAAGCCTTTTCTGTGATGTGGCTTCACCCTCTTCGCCACCAGCTCCAAAGGTCCTTCTGGAGAGTAAACACAAGCATACCTTCTTCCCCAAGGTAATAGTTCAATGGGGCCTTCCCATTTTCCTTCCCCTAACAGGTCTTTGTATAAGACCAAGGGGTGTGGGACTGCAGGCCTGTTTTGCACAAAGTGCTTGTCTATGGGTGACTTTAAATTATCATTACAATTCAAAAAAATTTTGTATATATTGCTAGTATGGTTAAATTCCTGAGGGATGTTTCCTGACTCCCCATTTTTTGTTTGTTTAATAATGTTTTAAAGGTCTGGTGATCCCTTTCAACAATTGCTTGGCCCATAGGTCTATAGGGGATACCTGTTTTATGCCAAATTCCCCAGTTTTTTAAGAAAGCCTGAGTGACTTGTGTAATATATCCTGGGTCATTATCAGTCTTGCTTTCCTGTGGATGGACTAGGTGGCTGAAGGCCTCAAACTCTAACATTCTTTGCTGATTCCCCAGTGAGGGGGATGGCCTATAGAACACCTGAGTAAGTGTCTGCTTGGAAAGACAGGCCCCCTGCTGTTTCTGCAAGCTGCAATAAGTTTGAACAGCGAGTTAATTACCCTATTGTTCTCAGGACCAGGTAGTTTCTAGGTCTAGAATTTGGAGTGTTTCAAAGACTTAGATGCTTATTATTCCTTTTATTTCCTTTCCACTCAGATAGTGAGCAACATCTTTTTACCAAATTATTTGAGGTTGCAACCCTCTAGGGTTAATGCTAAGAGTAGGTAGGGGGTGCTTTTGAAAGCGCTTGACAATCTGGACATTCTCTGATAATCTGTTTTGCTTGGAGCCATGGAATATTAAATTCTTCACATAGGGCCTGACTATATTGGTGAAAAAATTGATAAAACATCACCGCAGATTGAAAAGTGTCTGCTAGGCTGACAAGGGCATCAGCCTGAGAATTACCCTCTGCCATTGGTCCAGGCAAGCCTGAATGAGATTGCATATGGATAACAGATAAGGGGTGCTTCCTCTTATCTAAGAGACTTTGAGGGTTAGAAATAGACTTAGTAACTCAGGCTGATCTATATGAAGGAGTGTATATACAGTATAACCAGAGTCACAAACTAAGTTAAGAGGCTCTCTGGGCCAATGCTGGAGGGCAAGAATAGCCCCTAAAATTCCAGCCTGTTGGGTAGAAGAGTGCCCTCCAGAAAAAAAAAAAAAAAAAAGTTCCCACTCATTCCCTTCTTCCCAGGTGATAGCAGCTTTACCTGTTTTTCCTGAACCATCAGTAAAGATGGGCAGTCCCACGCCTAGTGCTGGGCATGGGGAAAGGTTGCTCCCACACTCATGGGAAGGGGGGGAGGTGAGGTGAGGGGAACCAACCCCCTTCGACTGCTGCAGCCCATCCCCAGCAGAGAGATCTGGCCCCACTGTGCTGTGAGCATACATGTGCCAGCACTCACCAGGCATGGTTGTGATGCCTGCCGCAGCAGGGGCAATCCATGGGAAGGGTCTGGCTGGCTTCCAGAGCTACCCCTGCCACCATCCCATAGGTCCCTTCTCTTTTTGTCTAAGCTTTCCTGATTATCAGGGCTTGTCTGCCCTGCTTTTTCCTATATTTCCAAATCTAAAGATCCCTTAACTGGGAGATATCCAGTAGCCTTAAAAAGCTGCTGAATTAGCCTAAAACATTGCTTCTGTTCTTTAGAGAGCCTATTCCCCATGGTTGAGGATTTTTAGAAACCTTTAAAGAAATTCCTTAACAAATAAAAGAACCTTTTCTGAAATTTCTCCTGCCACAAGTGCAGCGATTATGAAACCCGTTTCAGTTTCACTTTCGCTCTGTCTGCACCCTCAGATCCTGTTTCTTGCTAATGAGGAGAGTGTAGTGGGTCGGAATGTGCTACTGGTGGAAGACAGCCAGGGAGGGCTGCTGCAGTCCGGGTACCCTAACCCCACTTATGGGTCTCAGATTCTCCCCCTAGTTGTCTAGACCAGCTAGGAGGGCTCAGAGTGCTGAGCAACCAACCCTCAAATCGTGCTTCCCCGGACAAACCAAAAGTTAAATTACATGAGGTGGAATTCCCTGTGAGGCTCCTACATGTCTCATGGATTTGACCCCAGACACCTCCACCAGGCCCCCACTCACATAGGGATGCCCGAGATCTTGAGCCGGAGGGAGAAAGTGCCTCTTTTCTTTGGTGCTCAGCAGGAAGCTAAAACGCCCACAAATACCTTGCTACAAAAGCTGATAAAAGGGAAAGTCTTTGCTTTCTCCTCCCCAAGCCTAAACCTAGGCAGAGATGGTGCTGTGGAAGATGGGACTGAATGCTTTTACAGTGTGCCTCTTGTTGCATGGATGTTGCCTGTGGCTGGTGGGAAACCTAGTGTTCTGTCCTGGTCCATGTTCTAGATTATCCTCTCATGGTTGTCTTCTAGCAGCGAGCACCCTTGTGGCTCTTACTTGCTCAACCCATGCCTGTGAGATGCAGCAAATTCTTGGGAAACAGAAAGCAAGGCTCCTATTCATGGAAGAGGGTGCAGGGGAGAGAAATGAGAAGAAAATCACTCAAGGGGCAGCATGATAGAAACGTTTTCTGTAATCAGTAACATACCTGGGTGCCTTACCAAGGATGCCCCTGTCCTTGGGGGGATGAAAGTGCTGATTTCTGTCCTCTTAGGTGTGCCGCCTGTGATGATGGCTTGTAGCCTCCAGTAGAAACAGGTCCCAAATCCTCAGGTCTCTATTTGGGTGCCAGATGTGGGGGGGGCTCCACCCAAAGAGCCCCCTGAATCCTTCCTTAAGTAAGTGTCTACAGATATATGCAAATATTTGAATCTTCCAAAAGAGGGGGTCAACTGTGCCTGTCTTAGGTTGTCCCTCCTTTGAGGAATCTTACTCATCATTGGGTAACCAGTCATCTGCCTGGGGCCAAGCAGGGTGAAATGAAAGTGGGCAGAAGCATTGCCCCTACATGGAAGATAAGCTTTGTCTCCTAAGTGGCTTATGGTCCCAAGGTCTTTCTACTCACCCTTAGCCACAAGGGGTTACAGTTTCTGAAACCAGGCAGGGTGGTTCCCAACACCAACCCACTGAGCCATACCAGTCAGCACCTTATGTTGTACTTTAGATGTCTGAGAGTTAGCATGATTTAACATGCAAGTTAACCTCTATAGATCTGGCACTGCTCCAGGTGCTAGAGGTAAAGCCATGAGCACATCAAAATTTGTCATTCAAGAAGTGGACGTTTGAGTGGACAAAGGAAAGCTAACCACATACACACAGATACATAATGTAGCATAATTTTGAGTACTAATAAATGCTCTTAAGAGAGAAATGTTACAGTAGTGATGGTGGAGGCATAGAGGACTGTATTAAAATAGAGTAGGAAGGAAGACCTGTTCAGATTAGTGACCCTTGAGGTGAGTTTCAAATGATGAGCTAGTTGTAGGCACACACAACATTAAGGGAAGAGTGTTCTAAGCAAAAGAGGCTGTAAGTACCAAGGCCCTGAGCTGGGTTTCATCTTGGTTTCAAGGGGCAGGAAAGAAAATACAGAGTGATTGCTGAAGTTTAATGAATAACTGCAGAATGTGGAAGATTATGTCATAGGCTGATGACTTAGGACCTTGTACATCACTTTGGGTGGAATAGGAAATTACTGATAATTTTAAGCAAGCTGTTGGTAATCTTGAGTAAGAGAAAGACTTGATCTGGTTTATGTTTCAGGATAGAGGTTGACAAACATTCCATAACAGGCCAGAAAATAAATGCATCAGGCTTTGCAGATCAGAAAGTCTCTGTCACACACTTAGCTCTGCTATTGTAGTGTGAAAGCAACCATAGAAAATATATAAATACATGAGTATGGCCACATTCTAATAAAACTTTATTTTTGACACTGATATTTTAATTGTATGTAATTATCTGTGTCATGAAATATTATTTTTTATTTTTTTGTAAATGTTAAAACCATTCTTAGCTTGTAGGTGGAACACAAACAGGCAGCAGGTTGCAGCACATTGATCCCTGATCCATCCCAGTAGAGGACAGTGGTATTTTATACCCTCAAAAAGAGCAAATTTATACCTTGAATGAATAGTTACCAAATAAAATATTGTCAATAATGAGGAAGTAGTAGTTGCCAATGACAGAGAAACTGGAAGGGGAGGCAGCTAGGAGTGTTGACTCCCAGTTTTCCTTTTCTCATGGAATGATGAGCAACTGTAGCCAACTGAGCCTTTGCTTTAACTCTGGCTTTGGCCGGGACGAAACTTACTGAGCTGACTGACACCCCAGGGAGACTTGGCCAGTGATGGTAGTTGCTGTTTTTAAAGTATGATCATGAAATGTGTATTTTTAACTTTTTTCACATTACAGAGAGGAAAAATCCAAGTCTGTGTACTACTTAATTACCAAAGAGTAAATTTTTCAAATCTACAGATCTGCAGCTTCTTATCCCACTTGCTTGTAATTGGAATAAAATGATCACTAGCAATAGAATTCTAATTGTGAAAATGAGTGTTGGAGTAGTGCAGCTACACCAATAAATGCAGTTCCTTCCGAGCAGCTAAAAAATGTAATGATTAGAATAAAAAATAGCATGAAAACTCACTCATCTATAAGGTGTTTTTCATACAGAGCACTGAACTTGTTTGAAAGCATTTTAATGCATGGACTTCTCTTTTGGAGAAAACACATGATAACAACTGAAAGTGTGTATTCAATGTAAAAACTACTTTTAGGCACTATACATTTTAGCTAATGAACCAATTACTATTAACTGACCTATTTTAAACATGTTTGCTTTAGTAGATTCCAATTTAACTCATCCAGTTCCAATTTTAAATAATCTAGTCATATAATAACTAAATTAAAAAGTTTGATATCAAATACTTTAAGAAAAAATTGGTTCAGGTAAAAGTTATTTAAGGAGGCAGACAACTAAGTTCTTTTTGATAATTTTGAGTTTACGTACAACTTAAAAAGAACCTATTAAAATTCTAGTTTCATGTAAAAAGGTGATGAAAATCCTTGTTAGAGACTTTCTGAAGTAGAGTGGAGAAGTACACAAAGGTCTGTCTAGAAAAGTCCAGCCATTGTTAATATAATGAGAACGGTTTCTGCAGCATCGATGTAACCTGGCAGCCAAGGAGACTGGACTGAGATGTGCGTGCGTGAACAATGATGACTTCCCTGTGCTAGTCAGTGGGAGTGAAAGATGCTATTTAGTGAGCATGCTTACTGTGCGCCTGTCACATTTGAAATGATTGAGTGAGTAGAGCAACGAATCTGCACCAGATTTTGTGTAAAGCTTGAACACTTCCCCATGGAAACTATTTAGATGATTCAGAAGGGTTTTAGAGACAACACAATGCGTGCAGTGCTAATGAAAGTGTGGCACAAACATTTCAAAGATAGTCAAGAATCTATTGAAAGTGATCCATGTTCTGGAAGGCTTGCAACCAACCAAACACCTGGGAATATTGAACATATATAGACTGCAATCAATAAAGATTGGCAACTGACAGTGTGAAAATTAGAAGCTGATCTGGGGATTCCAAAAACTATGTCCGAGATTCTGATGCAGGATCTTGGCATGAAATGTGTCTTGGCAAAATTCATTCTGTGGCTTCTGCTGCCAGAGCAGAAGGAACACCATGCTGCTGTTGCTAATGACTGGATTCAAACTGCTACCAGTGAACCAGAATTTCCTCAAGAAGGTCATAACTGGGGATGAATCATGGGTCTACGGCTATGATCTGGAAATGAAGGTTCAGTTATCCCAGTGGAAATCACCTGGGTCTCCACACCTGAAGAAGGCACGACAAAATCGCAGAGAGATCATGGCCCAGATTTGGTGCCCTGTAACTCCTGACTTTTCCCAAAACAAAAATCACCTTTGAAAGGGAAGAGATTTCAGACTGTTGATGAGATTCAGGAAAATGCAATGGGGCAGCTGATGGCAATTCCAGCAAAAGATTTTGCAGAGCATTTTGAACAGTGAAAGAGAAGCTGGGAGGACCGTGTGAGGTCCCAACATGCCTACTTTGAAGGGGACTGAGGTGTCATTGTCCTATGTACAATTTTTCCTATACCTTTTATCTTCTTCAGTAAATGTCTCTATTTTACATAGTATGTGGATGGATATTTTCTGGACAGACCTGGTATATTTTGCATTTTAAATTCTACCTGTAACTATTTCATTTTTAAAAATCACCCTTTACTCAAGATTTCCCTAATTATGTCGAGAAGTGGTGGTAGAGATGAGGAAGTCAGGCTGAACAGAAATAGAATAAACTGTGTGCTGTTTTACTGAGTGGATATAGATGACAAATTATTTGGTGCATCTACCAAGTTTATGTGCCAGTTGGGGGAAAGTCAATTAGTTATGGAACCTCCTAACCTCACTGTATTTTACACTCAGGAGTTGAATTTGAACAGGTAAAATCCTTCCTACTCCTGAAAGAGTTTCTTTTAGACTCACCGGAGATATTGTGGATGGGTAGGGCATTACTGGTATTGAAGTTGTCTTCAGAAGGTAAGTGATGTAAGGTAGGGTAGGGCAGTTAATTTTTAATGAACACAATTTTTTGTATTATTGATTTCTATAGATTGTAGTGTTTATTACTAGCATTACACCTCACCGTTTTGACAGTACTAAGGAAAATACATGATTGAAAATTGCAATAGTTTCACCTCCTTTCAGAGCACCTGGGACCTCACCCAGAGTATATCATACATACTATCCTGCCTAAGCTCCTCTGGAAGCAGCTCACCTTTACTATTTTTTAATTAAATATTTTATTGTTGTTTTATTATAGTTGTCTCAATTTTTACCCCTTTGCTCTTCTCTGCCTAGCCCACCCCTTGCTCCCACAGTCAATCCCCACCCTGTTGTCCATGTCCATGTGTCATTCATACATCTTCTTTGACTAGTCCCTTCCCCTTCTTTCCACCCTTATCCCCCTTTACCCACCCCTCTGGTCACTGTCAGTCTGTTCCTTGTTTCCATGCCTCTGGTTCTATTTTACTCATTTGCTTATTTTGTTCATTAGGTTCCTCTTATAGGTGAGATCATGTAGTATTGGTAATACTACATGTATTATCATGTATTAAAATGTAATCACCTGTAGCGGTTACCTTTTATAGAAAACAAAGTAGATGATGCCACTAATCACATCACAGAAAAAGGGTATTTGCAAATGCAAAGGGAAAAGTGGTTGAACCAGTTACACTCGTCCTTGGAAGGTTTAACATGGATTTTAGGAAGTTACTTTGCAGTAAATGTTTGCTGCTGCAATTAAGGGTGAGGGAGTTTTAGCAAAAGCAAGTCTAGGTACAATGCAGGCCTGATTTCCCACAGGAGACCCTATCCGTGGGCGTGGGTCCTGTGCATCGGACCTTGCTTTCCACTGGGAGCTGGGCCCACACCATGCAGAATGGTCTCCTACACCTCCATACTGTTCTCTATAGTGGGTGTCAATTTACAATCCCACCAACAGTGCCCGAGGGTTTCCTTTGACATCCTTGCCAACACTTGGTGGTTAACTTTTTGGTAATAGCCATTCTGAAAGGTGTGAGGTGGTGACTTATTGAGGATTTTTAAAAAACATTGTATTTATTTGTTTTTAGAGAAAGAGGAAGGGAGAGAGAAAAAAAGGGAGAAAAACATCGATGTGCGAGAGAAACATCCATCGGCCCCCTTTTGCATGCCCCCAAATGGGAACCCAGCCTGCAATACAGGCATGTGCCCCAAAGGAGAATCCAACTGGCCACCTTTTAGTTTATGGGTCAATGCCCAACCCACTGAGCCACACTAGTCCAGGCTCATTGTGGTTCTGATTTGCATTTTCCTGATGATGGGATATTGAGCATCTTTATATATGTTTGTTGGCCATCTGTATGGGGTGGGGCAAAAGTAGGTTTATAGTTGCAGGTATGTAAAACACAGAGTTGATTCTTGTATTATTATTTATTATTTTGTTATATTCCAGTGAAGAAAATGTAGGTTTACAGTTGTGAGTACTTGAAATACGGTTTATTCTTATATTATTATTAGTTATTGTATTATTTGTCATACAAACAACTGTATCCTACTTTTGCCCCACATTGTATGTGTTCTTTAGAGAAATGTCTATTCAGATCTTCTGCCCACTTTTTGACTGGATTGTTTGTTTTCTGATGTTGAGTTGTTTGACTTCTATGTATATTTTGGACATTAAACTCTTGTCAGATATATCACTAGTAGGTTGTTTTTTTCATTTTGTTGATGGTTTCCTTTGCTTTGCAAAAGCTTTTTTGTTTGATAATGCTTTTGTTGCCAGAAGAGACACATTGTAAAAATATATTGCTAAGATCCATATCTAAGAGCTTACTGTCTATATTTTACTCTAAGTACTTTATGGTTTTTAGGTATTACATTTAAGTCGTTAATCCATTTTGAGTTAATTTTTGTGTGTGATGTATGAAAGTTGTCCAGGTTTTTTTTTTCATGTATCAGTCCAGTTCTCCCAACACCAGTTTATTGAAGAGGCCATCTTTTCCCCATTGTGTACCCTTGCCTCCTTTGCGATGGATTAAGTAACCATATAAGTTTGGGTTCATTTCTGGATTCTCTGTTCTGTTCCACTTAGGCACATACTTGTATTCATTTTAGAAACATCCACTGAAAGTTCACTCTGCCAAGTACTCTGCTCTTTGAGATATTAACTTGGAAATTATTAACAAAAATAGTCTCTTTGTACTAGACATGAAGATAGATATAGATGATAGATAGATGATAGATAGATAGATAGATAGATAGATAGATAGATAGATAGTGAGACATTAGTGTATAGTAAAATACATATTTATAATGTGGTTGTAGATGCTGTGAGCAAACCATGGAGGTTATGGGAAACTCTCAGAAAACCCAGTTAACCATTGTAGAGGTAAAGTATAGTATAAGGAAATCTTTATTTGTCTACCTGATACATGGTATCTTTTTTTTTAATTCTTTATTTTATTGATTATGCAACTACAGTTGGCCCATTTTCCCCCCTCACTCCCCACCACCCTGCCCATCCCCTCCCACCCTCATTCCCCCCTTTAGTTCATGTCCATGTGTCATAAGTTCTCTAGTGTCTACATGTCCCATACTATTCTTACCCTCCCTCTGTCTATTTTCTACCTACTGTCTTTGCTACTTACTCTCTATATCTTTTCCCCCTTACTTCCTCCTCCTACTTCCCTGTTGCTAACCCTCCATTTGATGACTTTTTTTTTACTGTTCATATTTTTAATCTTCTTTTTCTTAGGTAAGTCCCTTTAACATTTCATATAGTAAGGGCTTGGTGATGATGAACTCTTTTAACTTGGCCTTGTCTGAGAAGCACTTTATCTGCCCTTCCATTCTAAATGAAAGCTTTGCT